>JAXGGA010002766.1:0-114898 GCA_038373865.1 Uloborus plumipes | reverse complement strand
ACACTTCTAAATTGACATTCGGATTATTCAAACAAGCTTCTATGTTCCCTACTAGCCTAGTAACTTGACCTCGCTGACTAACTCTCCGCCTTTTCAATCTTTCAACAAAATCTATTTGATCAACAATCTGTTCTTCGCTCTTACCTCCTTCAGCCATTTCAAACAACAATTTATATTACTACCAATTATCTACCTATCCAATAGCTAAATGCAATCTTAATTTACAAACACCACAAGATATTTTAGACTCTACGTTTTCTACTCACGCTACAACTAGGACGAATTAAGTAACTTCTAATTCGAACCTATTTCCAACACAACTATGTCGAATTAAGTAACTTCTAATTCGAACCTATTTCCAAATTGAGCAAAAAACCTGCAAACACCCTGTGCAAAGAAACTATTTTCGAAATTTTGAACGACGCATTAGGTGGTTTTAACTTCAATGAACTACCAAAAAACTCTCTATTCTAACACAATAAATTCGCAAGACAATTGACGAATACACTCACCCCACCAATGCGAGTACATTCGCATTATTTTCGGCCAGATGCACCAAAATGTTTAAACTATCATCTTTGTTTCCTTTGCCAACGGTGTTGAGTCTAAAGCATTACAACTTGCAATAAAATAAACTTGAACTTTATTGTAAAGCCATTGAAATTATAGAACAGCAACCTGCTGAGCAAAATCAAAACTAAAGCAAAACAAAATTGTAACGAACAGAATTGACCAGACTGTCGCGCTGCCACGAAGAAAAACCTTTTAAGCTTCGTCGCAGCGCCACCAAACCTAATTTACATAAATTTCTCAACATATATCTATGTTGAGAAGATTATTTAAAACATTATTTAGAGTAACATTGGCATTTTAATCACGCTGATAGTAGAGCTTCACTAACAAAGCGCGGTCCTGCATAGTTAAAAGCCATCAAGACCAAGAGGCAACTGCGCTCAGAATCGTGGTGATTTTTTTTTTTTTTAAATAGAAAATTCTACGGCGATCATATTAAACCTCATTTGCAAAGAACAATCATTTTTGCTTGGCGAAATTGATTTATACAGCATCTTTTCAAGTTTAATTCGCGATATTCAGTGTAATACACTTTTACAGCGCCAAATTTCCCCCTGGTGGTGATTTTTCAAACTAATATTTTTATTCTAGAAATCAAAATCCCATGGTCTAATATGCATGCTCACGAAGTTTGGCAATGTTTCGCCCAGTAGTTCGCGAACTAGAGAACTCCAAACACCTCCTGTTAATTTATAACCACCCTGTACGGTGTACGTGTACATACAGAGACCTTTCTTCATACAGTAATCTGCATTTTCCCCTGGATATGGATTTTTCTCACAGCATTTGTGTGTTCTTGCTGTGAGCCAGCTTTTAGGTCAATGAAAACGGGCTCTATGTATGCATTTGAATTGAAGGGGATCACCCCCCCCCCCTAGTGACTCAAATTGAAAATTGCAGTTTCAGTCACGGTATGTAATGAAACAAGGGCGGATCCAAAAATGTTCCAAGGGAGGGGGCGATTGATTATTTTTTTTCTTACTTGCCCAATTTTTTGGCCATGTATCCTTGTTAACACTTGTTGATTAGGGGAGACTGGGGACGGTTGTGACACGGGGCGGTTGTGACAGTCGTCATATTAGCTAAACCATAATTAATACCTGGTTGAAGCAAAGGGAGAGAGAGAGTATCAGCATGTTTGTCTGAATGTGTGTCAAAGCATTGCTGTAGCCACTGAGCAACATTAACGCTAGCAGAGGGGTTGATTACTTTTTAATAGTCAAAAGTAAGTTTTTTTGTTCGATTTATTTTAGTAATTCCCGTTGAATGGGTACAGATAGAGAAATGACAGTTTAACCCCGTTAGTAGTGAACCTTAATAGTGAAATAGCATTGATTACTTTTTATGTAGGCTCTTTTGTATTGCCATATCGATTGCTGTTTTTTAAAAGTAGTGGGTTGGGGTCGGTTGTGACAAATTGCGTGGGGACGGTTGTGACACGAGTAAAAAATGTTTTTATCATATTTGATGCCCATAATACGCTTGAAGAAGACAGAAATAGGGCAGTGTGACTTAATGAAATATAAAGAAGCTTATAAAGAAGTGAAACTGTTTTTTCTTTCAGACAGCTTTGAAAATGCAACGTAAATCGTAAGTCTTTGCTACGAAACATTCATTCGTAAACGCGATGGAGCCGGCCGCCGCTGTTACAATGAAAACAACGTGTGCATAGGTTATATTGCTCATAATAAAGAGCTTTTGAGCTTACATATAATCTGAAAGCAGACATGAGAGTAAAATGGCTACTGAGAAATGGTTTCGTTCATTTATGAATAGAAATTTTTCACGTCTGTTCGTGTAGCTCATGCAGCTAGCCTTTCAAGAGTAACAAGCTTCAATAAAACAAGTAAATGTGGAATCTTTCTTTGCTACTTGAGAATTGTTATGAGCAGACACGGCTATGACCCACAGGATGTGCATAATGTTGCCAAAACATACGTTACGAAATTCCAAAAACCTGATATTGTTGCAAGACTTGGTATAAAGCTACTTCAACTGAGCGAGGCACATTGTTAAGTTTTAAACTTTCCCAGATGAAGGTTATGTTGAACAACGTTTAATATTACTTGAAATTAAAATTGATCTAGACTGCTTTGCTGTATTTCTAAACTTGTCACAACCAACCCCAAACATTGTCACAACCACCCCTGGAGTGAGGTCCGTTGTGACATTTTTTCCTTTTTTGTTTAATTTGGTCCTGTGAGTTAACTATGTACTTAGGGAGAAAATTTTAGTATTTATAAGCAGGCAAATGTACGCTTTAACATAAAAACAACTTTAAACCAGCTCACAGGCATTACTAAGGGAGCTATGGGGGAGCAAATGAAAATTGTCAAAACCGTCCTCAGTCTCCCCAACAAATGTTTTGGTCTTCCATTTCGAAAAATTTCCAGATCAGAGCCCTGAATCTCCGCACCCTTTCCTTTAAAATCACCCAAGATCAACGAAAATTGCCTTTTTTGAACTTCAAAATCTAAAAACTGATGGAGAAAAGTCCCTCACCGGAGTATGTATCCGTCCCCCTTGTATCGTCCTTGTAATGAAACTATTTTACAGATCCAAGAGCGAAAGAAGCTGCCACCGTTTTGGTCCATTACATCAACAGCTTCCTGGACCCCCACAGGAACCAGTGCTCCTTGCTTTCGCTGTCAGAAGTCCGCAGAACGGACCTTATCCTACCGAACCAGAAGACGGTCGCCGACTCCAGGAGGCAGCCGAACATGACGTGGCGAGACGTCCTGCTCGAGTACGGCAAGGCGAAGGGCGTCATCAGCAAGTTCAGAGTCATCGTGAGGACTGTTCCTGGAGACGGTCTTTTCGAAGGGACTCTGCAGTTTCGGGAGGACGACAGGAGCATGACTGTCCTCGGCGACATCAGCAGGATCAACAAGTATGGTTCGCAGTCGATGTGTGTAAAGGACGCCATTCTGAGGAAATACTGCTATTGCTTGGAGAATTGAACCTTTTTCTTTCGTTCTTTCAGAAACCTGCATATCCACCGATAAGCTCTAAATTTTCCAAAAGCATGTTTACCATCATATAAAAATTTCTCTAGAAGAATTACAATATTTTAATTGAAAGAGGTACACATTTAGGTACGAGCAGTGCTGTCATTACAAAAGAAAGCAATCTGGTGTGAACACCACACTACTACTTTCTTTCACGTTAAAATTTATAATAGTCACGTCTAAATTTCATATACATATAAGTACTGCTTTCGTTTTAACGAGCACCATTTTAGGTGGAAGTCCGATTCAGCTCAGAGCGCTGTTCTTTTGATCCAGAACAAGGGCCGAGCAAACCCCTGGTCTAGTACCCCCAGAGGTATCGTTTCACTTGGAGGACTTAGTGACCACGACCCTTATTTTACGTCACCCAGCCACCATTAGTAACGACGGTGGATCTTTGATCGGCTAGGATTGAACCCGAGACCCTCCGGTTACGAGTCCGACGCTTTATCGATCGGGCGACCACGGCCCCCACAAATATACTTCTTAAACCAACAAATTGTTGCAATCCTTATTGAACTATTTAATATGGCGGTATGATTTTGTTTCTCTTGAAAGCAGCAACTGTGGTGTTTGATTGATGGTTTCTGAAAGAAACGATTCATTTAGAAATACATAGCTTCAAAGAAACTTGCCAGGTAAGAAATGCTTTGTCGTTGTATCACCAAATTATTTTGCGAAACAAAATGCTTGCATTTTTTACTATCACGTCTACATGTATATTTTATAAATAAAAATATTTCCTAAGTGAGGTTGTTGTTGTTGTAGTTGTCTCGTGCCAGCTAGGCTAGCAATTCGGGGTGCGCTGTTTCACTTTTTCAATTGTACCGTCATTTGATCCGACTTCCACAGTACACACATGCCATAGGGACCCACTCACAGCAAAACAACACATTCACACAAAGAAGGGACAACACTGAAAAAAATGAATTGTTATTTTTACAGTATAATACTGGCAGCCGAGGTTCCAATTTAAAACTGCAAAAGGCACAGTAATAAACTGTAAAACTAGCAATTTTGCAGTTTCTCACTGTACAGTTAGCAATTTTTCAGTTTATTGCAGTAAAAGTTAGCTGTATTATACTGTAAAAACAGCCGTATAATACTGGCAGCAGAAGTTCCAGTTTAAAACTGCAAAATGCACGATAATAAAATGTAAAATTAGTAATTTTAGTTTATTACTGTAAAATTAGCAATTTTACAGATTAGTACTGTAAAATTAAATATTTTACAGCTCATTACTGTAAAATTAGCAATTTTTTAGTTTATTACAATAAAATTAGTTGTATTATACTGCAAAAACAAAATTCATTTTTTACAGTGAAGGACAGGAGGAAGGAAGTACATCCATGTCAGAACCCGGGATCCCTCGATCTCTGTCAGCGCACCTTTGAATGCCGCAAACTCTCCCATTTTCAATTTCGAATCGAAACAGATGATTGAGTGTTTCCGACAGACTAATGCTTTCGCAATCAAAGACTGTAGGCACATTTTGATATCAGAAAAATCTTAAAATATTTCTGCAAAAAAAAAAAAAAAAATCTTGAGAAAATCTCAAATTATTTGGAACACTCCTTGAGCCTACCATCTAAGAAAATCTATAGACTCAAAATGTCCAGATTTTCTATAAAATGTTCTAAAAAGATCTTAAGCGCATTCTAGACACTTTTATTCTGAGAATTTTCGTCGAGTATTTGTAGAGATTTAAAGTGTTCCAGATAACTTGAAATTATCTCAAAGCATTTTTGTAAATTTTCTCAAAATTATCTTCAAGAAACTTTAAAGTCCCCTCGCCACCAATATACATTTAAAAGTTGTTCCAAACAAAAACTAAAGGATTACTAATAATTTAAAAATAAATTTTAATTAACACCCCCCCCCCCCGTTTTCTTTTAAATTTTCATTTCTAGTTAACATAATTAACAATGTTAAATATGCAAAATGTCTTAATGTAATTTTCTATTAATAATATGAAAATTGGTTCATAGAAATTGGATAAAATTTTCAAATTATTTCAGGAAAATTAGATATATGGAAAAAATTAATCATTTGTCAGAAATAAATTAGTCAATATTTCTAAAATCGGAAAGAAAAAAAAAGGTGATGGCGAAGTTAAAAAATTCACCCTGATCATTAATCGGCGATTATCAACAGCCGATTAATCGGTAATCGGCCAATTTGCTTATCGGTGCATCCCTAGTACGTATTCAGCTATTATATTGAATTCCAGTAATAAGTTAATAATTTAGTCATTATTGAGAAATCCTGATAGTGTCATGACCACCACATCAATGGCATGTTGATTTTTTTTTAAACTCATCATTGGAAAAAATATGATGATTAAAAAAAAATTAAATGCTAAAAATAAAATGTTTGAACTATTTCTGCTTTCTTAATTTACTTTAAGGCACTGTAGTTGTTGATAAAATATATACAATAATTAAGCTTGCAAGTAATTATTTCCCTTGTGTAAATACAAAAAGATTATTTTAATTCTAGTTTATGTTAAATCTCTTCTCCATCTCCACTAATAATAAAGATGAAGGTTTGTCTATCTGTTACGCGCGTAGCACCAAAACCGTTAGGTCGATTTTCATGAAATTTGGTACAAAATTAGTTCGTAGCATGAGGTTATGCACTACGAAGCGTTTTTTCGAAAATTCGATTTCGTTCTTTTTCTATTCTAATTCTTTGCAAAAATGCGATAAAATAGGGAAGAAATATTTCATACTCATTTTCAAGTCTTATATGTTATTCGAAAGCTTGAAATTTTCTGCTAAAAGTGATGTCAGTCTGAAGTTTCTACGAGCATTAGAAGAGCTGTAATAATAGGGTAGTTGTGACCTATTAAAAATCCCCATTTTGATCATTAAATATTGTTACTTGACCCTCAAAACTCCAAAATTCACCACTGCCGTATTTTAAAACACAACGATTGATTTTTAATGAATTTTTAAAAATCCGACGCGCAAAAGCGCGCTTTTCTGATACGTCACGAGTTACGTCACTCGGCCTCAATCCTCAGCTCTCGCGACAGACCCGTGTTATCGCTACGGACATTTTGAGCGCGTAGTTATTTTTAATTTTTAGATATTTAATAATCCTTTTGATGCATGATGGAGACAGGATACGTCAAAGGACATTCCAACAATCTCCCTCAAGTGACATCAATGATGGTTTTTGCCTATTTTCGAGAGGACGAGCGATTTAAATCTTCCAAAATCACGAGGAGTTAATAGTCTTCAAGTGCGTCTTCAACGTAGCCAAGCGTTTCCCTCGCTTCTCCTCCTCGGCTGAGGCGCCGATGTCGTTTCTGAAGTACCGATGTCGTGTCTGAAGTACCGATGACGTTTCTTCCGCCGCCGAGTGAGGTCACATTTTCTTGAACTTTAAAAATTATTTTAAAAAAAACTACTTATCGTATCGCAAAAATTTTTTCACCGATGATGTTCACACATGTTACTCTATCATATAAAAATAAAATTGAAAAATCGAAAACTACCCTATTGTTCGTAGAATCCCGGAAATTTAAGGCTTACCTTCAGCAAAGCAAGCCAAACGATTCTAAAGTGGTTAAGCTCGAGAATAAAATTTGTTCGAAAATAAAGATGAAATGAATTATTTTATCAACGGAAATCAACTTTTCATGTTGTTACCATGGTTACGTTTTTATTTCGTTTATTTGTTTCGTTCTTTTTCCCTTAATAATTTAAAAAATGTATCAGTTTTTGTAGAATCCAAACTCCAAGCCTTATTGAAATTAGTCAAATGAATTATAATAAAACCGTGATGAGATGGCACCTGTCAATCAAATGAGAAATCGAGTCCTTTCCTTAAAATAGGTAGAGTAGGAAGAAACTGACGCGTACCATTCTTCAGAGTTTAGAGACATTTTGGTGATCTGACAAGTTGTATAGAAGAGGGAATAATTCTTTAGCCAAAAGAGATCAAAAAAGAGGAACAGGATCTAAATTTATCGCCTGCAAAACATATTTTACTTCATTATTAATTTATTTCAATATAAATTGCAGCAAATGGCTTGAGTGAACGAATTTAGCTTTTAATTTATCGTTTGCTGGTTGATGTTTGTCTATGTTTGTTATTTTTATTATCATTGTAAAGAATAATGCACGAAATTTCTATGACTAATAACTTAAAATTTTTAGGATCAGTTGAGTTTAAAAGATAAAAGTACGCCAAATATATTTTTGCAATTTGATTATTTATTGTTGGACTGTAATTTGCAGCAGTGATTGTATTTAATAAATAATAAAAGACAATATTAAAAGTTAATCTTTGGCGACTTTTTTACAATTTGGCATTCAATTCTATTTTCAGTATCTTTACTTTTATCGTATTGTGATATTGCAACGTTCTTTCTAAAGTGCGTCATTTCGGAAAATGTATTATATTTTGTTTTTGAAGTTAGGAAAGAAAACTTTCTTCTTCTTTTAAACTTTGGTAAGATTTCTGTGAGCAACAAAATTGTTCTTATTTCCTCTTTTGGCTTATTTTTGTGCCCCTCTCCTTGGGGTTGCATTCGAATGTCCCAAGGGGGGGGGGGTTACCCCTTTTATGGGGTAAATCAGTGTTTTCAATGCAGACAAAAGTGATATAAATTGGCGATATATCGCCAAGCTTTTGGTCGCCAAGTGTTTGACGCCAATTTGGCGAAATTTTGCGAAAAATCCACTGAATGATGTTAAAGTCGGTGATATTTAGGAGATTAATCATTATAAACATTTTTTTGCATTGTTTCGTGGAAAACTGGGATGTAAATGGTTGAATTGTTATCTTGCTCACTCCAAGCACTATTTTAGCACTTAAGGCATCTACTAAGAAATTTACACGTAAAAGGAAGTAGTGTGGTGTCCATACTAAATTTTTATATCATACTTTGAAGGAATTATAGTTGAATAAGTTGATAAATGCAGGGCCGTATTTAAGGAGTGGGTTTTAAGGGTTCAAACCCCCTCCGAAATTTTTCAAAACTATTACAAAAATGCTTTTCGTAGTTTCTCACTGAACAAATTATTACCGCTATTTTATTTTAATTTTCTTATTTACTTTGAAACTTCATTTGAAAAATGATATTATCATTATTGAACAATTGTACAAATTAAGTGTTTTTTCTGCAGTATTTATATTTTTACTAGCTGCGTGGCCCGGCGTTGCACGGGCTGTAATGCAGTGAAGGCAGTTTGAGAAAACTACTCGCCGCCAAGGCGGCTCGCCTTTAAAGTAGCGAGGAAAGTTTCAACAAACTACTCGCCACCAAGGCGGCTCGCCTTTAAAGTAATGAGAAAAGTTTAAATAGTTTACTCGCCGTCAAGGCGGCTCGCTAAAAAGCTTTCCTGCATCAAAGAATCAATCGAATTATTTGCACCTGCTTCCTCAAAAAGAAAGACGATGTCAAGTAGCGCATACTTAGCACTCTCTCTCTAAATAACATATAAAATTCCTTACCAAAAACAATTATTTCCAAACCGCTTTCTTCCTGTAAAATTAATCGCAAAACTATAAACGAAAAAGTTCTTTTAATATTTGGATCGCAGCCAAAAAAAGTCCCTTCTTAAAACAGCAATTGCAATTTTATTTAAAAACACATTTTCAAAATGATACCAGAGAAAAAATATGTCATTAATAATTAGAATAAAAACAATTGTTAGAACTTTGTTATAACACGTATTCAAAATGACAATGGAAAAAAATAACACTCTTTCATTTTAAAAAGTTCAATTTAATTAACGTTTTTAGGCAGGAATTCAAGTGAAACAGGCGATCGCAAATTACAATCGCTACTGGAAATGAATTACATTAGAACGTTTCTTGATAAAAACATCGTGACGTCAGCGTGACGTTTGCCTATGAAAAACGAGCTAGATAAAACGTCACAGCCTACTTGGCGAATAAGAGGAGATCACTGACTGCTTGTGAGCTCTTATTGGCTCCACCCGTAGTGACGTCAGTGCCAAGTTAAGTTGATGATAATGTAATTCACTTCCAGTAGCGATTGCAATTCGAAGCGATTGCAATGATGTTTCACTTGAATCCCTGACTTAATTTAAAACCGCAACGGAAATAAATAAATATCTTGGAATTTTAAATAGTTCAATAATTTAATTAACGTTTTAATTCAAAATGGCAACGGTAAGAAATAAATGTCTTGGAATTTTAAATATAGTTCAATAATTTAATTAACGTTTTTATTCAAAATGGCAACGGTAAGAGATAAATGTCTTGGAATCTTTTTAAACAGTTCAATAATTTAATTAACGTTTTAAGTCAAAATGGCAACGGAAAGAAAAAAAATATTTGAATTTTAAATAGTTCAATAATTTAATTAACGTTTTAATTCAAAATGGCAACGGTAAGAAATAAAAGTCTTGGAATTTTAAATAGTTCAACCATTTAATTAACGCTTTAATTTAAAATGGCTACGGAAAGAAATAAAAGTTTTGGAATTTTAAATAGTTCAATAGTTTAATTAACGTTTTAATTCAAAATGGCAAAGGTAAGAAATAAAAGTCTTGGAATTTTAAATAGTTCAACCATTTACACTGCTCGACATTGAAAATGCAACACCAAGAAGGAGTGGTCAGAAATTCATGCTAATTTTACCGTAGACGCACGTCACTGAGTTATGCAAATGATATGAAATGCGCAGCTCTCCCACGCACGTGAAGTAAGATATAAGAGAATGAAGTTGAAAAGTGGGCTATGTTCATGTTGGTTTTTCTGCCAGACTAATTATCGGAGAAATTTGGTTTTTGTCTCGAAGGATACGTGTGATAGGAGGAAATGCCACGCCGTCCTCAACGAAGACACTTCCAGCATATAGACGACTTTACAAGGGGTATGGTGATCGGACTGAGAAGGGGAGATTGGTCCATACGTCAAATTGCAGCTGATACCCACATGGATGCAAGCACTGTGCATCGGCTGTATCGGAGATGGTTGGCACAAGCAAATGCAATTCATGCAAAGCAAATTTTTACAACTTGAATGGGAAACATATAAATTGAGGGAGCATATTAATATGAAGAGGTGCTATTTTTGTCAAGCTTTTGGACATTTGGCTAGAGAATGTCAAAGCAATTCACAAAAATGCACTTTCTGTTCTGGAAATCACCATCAGCATGAATGCGAAAGCAATTTCACGAAATGTGCAAACTGCGTAAAATCTCTTCCAAGCTTGTGTCCTTTATATTTAATAGATCACCCTGCTTCTGACTCATCTTGTCCATACTATCTTTCTGTTCTACAAAAGTTAAAATCTAACATCAATTATGGCGAATAATTCGTTATTTTCTCATTCCGTCCCATCTAATCTTCCTCACTTTGCTGCTCCACTTTCGCTTTCTTCATCTGCAATTTGTCCTTCTTCAAATATTCAATATTTTAAATATTCTTTCAATTCTTTACATTGCATTCAAATCAATTTAGGCAAAATATGTAACGCTACGTGTTCTTTAAAACTTTTATCCACTCAATTGCTACCAAAATTTTTCCTAGTTCAAGAACCATATTTAAAACATGATCAAATACCAGAACAACCTTTGAATTGGAAAATTTTTTATTCCTTAAGTAAAAAAGCTGCCATTATAAGTACTGACTCAAATATTATAGTTTCTCAATTAGATCAAAAGGAAAACCATGTGGCAATCTCAGCCGAATTCAAGGAAGATTCAATAATTCTCATTTCAGTTTATATAACACCAACAGAAGATGTACGAATTCCTCTACGTAATCTCGAGAATCTTTTAAGAAATATTCCAAATAAAAATGTCATAATTATGGGTGATTTCAATAGCAAAAGTAACTCCTGGGGATATGCTGGTGAAGATCCAAGAGGAAGAAGAGTAATAAATTTCTATCAAGCAAATGATATGCAATTACTTAATAGTTCTTATGACCCACCATCTTTTGAGCATGAAAATGGTAATGGATGGCCTGACTTAACATTAATTAAAGGGAATTTAATTCAGAATGATAATTACCAGTGGAATGTTGTAGAAGATATAGATTCCTTAAGTGATCATAAATTTATCTCTTTTAAATTTCAAAAAGAGCTCTCGACTTTTGCAATTAAACGCTATAAAATTACATCTAAAGGAATTAAAAAATTTGATAAAGAAATTTCAGAAAAGTTAACACCATACATAAATGCTTGCCATAATATTTTTACGTCATTCGAACTTAATAATTTCTCAAGTAAGTTAATTACTACTATTCAGAACTGTTGCAACAATTCGTTTAAGATTAAAGATTTTTCTAAAAAAGTTGAAGTAAAATGGTGGAGTACCGAATTGCAAAAAGAAAAAACAAATCTTAATAGAATGAAAAGAAAATTAAAAAAAAAATCAACACCTGAAGAAAATATTAGAGTCAAAATTGAATATAAGAAAGCCAGAGCCCAATATTTTAGGAACATTAAAAAACACAAGACAGAAAGCTGGCGTAATTTTTGCAAACAAGCATCTGATCCATTTGGTAAAGCTTATAAATTTTGTTTTGAAAAAATTAGGCGTCCAATAACTTTGCCAATTTTTAATGATGGAGCTACTCTAAAAGAAAATTTGGAATTCATTTTAAATGAACTTTATCCAATCCCACAAAGAAATCCATTTTCTAATAGCCAGTTCACAACAACTTCGACTTCATCTTTTAACGATTTTTCAAATGCTGAACCAGAAATTTCAGTTGAAGAAATTAAAAATACTTTGAATTCATGTAACTGTAAAAAAGCCCCAGGAATTGATTCAATAGATTACGCAATAGTTAAACTGATCTTTAATACACTTCCACAACTACTCCATTGCTTCTACAACAAATGCCTCGAGCTTTCTTATTGTCCAGATGTTTTTAAAATAGGTAAATTGATTTTATTTCTCAAAAAAGGGAAAGATATCAAAGATATTTTTTCATATCGACCTATAACACTGTTACCAACCTTAGGAAAACTTTTAGAAAAAATAATTGTAAAAAGAGTTCAATTTCATTACCAACATTTTTCTCCAAAAAATCAATTTGGTTTCAAAAAAGGACATTCAACAGAAGATGCTTTGCAAAATATTTGGGAAAATCTCCTTGATTATAATATTACTGGTCATAAATTAATCATTTCGTTGGACATTCAAAGAGCTTTTGATAGCATTCCGCATCCTCAACTTCATAACAAAATTTCTCAATTGCATTGTCCCACAATTTTAAAAAAATTTCTTCATAGTCTGCTTGAAAACAGAAAATTAGTTATGGATTCTAATAATGAAGTTGTAACTCATAATCAATTAATAGGTGTTCCACAAGGATCTTGCAGCGGCCCGTTTTTGTGGTCATTAATAGCAGAATATATTCTCCATACATCAATGCCAAGAGGAGTTTTCATTCAAGCATTCGCTGATGACTTTGTGATTGGCGTAGTTAAAGGGACAATAAAGAACATGGCAGAAGAGGCAAATTCAGCTCTTATACAGTTCAAAAATTGAGCAGATTATTATAACTTGAAAGTCTCAACTGATAAATCCAGTCTATTACTTTTTAGAAGAAAAACTAAGAATCAAAATATTAAATTTGGAACTGAAAAAATTAAAAGAGTTAGAACTTTAAAATATCTTGGAATCATTCTGGATGAAAACCTTTCATTCTTACCACATATACAGCATTTGAAAGTCAAATCAACCAATTATTTACAACATTTAAGACTCCTAGCAAGAAAATATTGGGGTTACAATATTAGTTTCAGAACACGCTTGTACAACTCAGGTTTTTCTCAGAATAATTGCTTATGCAGCTCCGATTTGGGCAAGAAATCCAACTACAAGATTAAATTTAAATCTTTTGAAATTGCAACGTCCTTTATTATTAAATTTAACAGGAGCTTACGCAACAACAGCAAATAGTTCTTTACAAATAATCACTGGTATACCTCCTTTAGATATTCAAATTTCCTACGAAGCAAAAATAGGAACATTACTTAGACTTAACAAGGACGTTGTAACCAATTTTGGAATTCTTCGATCGTCTATGTTTGAAAAGAAAGTCAAAACAATTTTATTTCATCCAAGTGTTTCCTTAGCCTCTTCATTAAAAATAAACTCATCAAATTTGGACTATTCAAACAATAATGTTTCTAAATCCCGTTACTTCACAGATGGTTCGAAAACAAAACAAGCTACAGCGGCTGCTTTCCTTATTTTAAATAGCATAACTCCTACTAACGAAACCACCTATCTTTTAAATGTATCCAACTCAATTTTTCAAGCTGAAGCGTTTGCTTTAAGAGAAGCAATAAATCATGCAGTAACTCATAATAATTTACCATCAATTATGTACAGTGATAGCCAATCAGTCATCAAATCAATAAGTAATCTAAACCCAACAAGCTCATTAATAGCTGAAATCCAACAGCAACTTATTAATCACCATTCTATAAAAATTTCTTGGATCAAAGGTCATTTAAACTCTGATGGAAACAATAAAGCTGATTTTCTAGCAAATCAAATAGCAAATGGATTATTAGTACCAACAAAACAATATTCAACAACACAATACAAGCCGCCAAGAAATTTCCATCGCCAATAAAAATGTAAAAGAGCGACAAGGACTGTTTACGCGAGTAACCAAACCGGGGTTTTCACCCCTCTGTATCTCAGCCCCATAAAGATCCTTAGAGTTCATTTTTGGTATGCTCAATCTCCAGCGGCCCCTGACGACATTATACTAAAGCAAAACATCCAGGACCCTCAGGGGGAGGGGTGATATATGTTATAAAATCGCTATTTTTTGCACTTTTTAAAAATTGTTTGACAGGGGTCCAGACTAAACGGTAACTCGGATTGAGTTCTCATTTTGCACCTACATTTATTTTGTCCCAAAGCTCGGCATAGGGGGTTTTTCGACCCCCCACCCCCTCCCCCCTCGTTTTTATTTTTCGTATCTTTTCCCCCCGGGGGTCTTTAGTGTTGATTTTTGGTATGAATGTTCTCGATGAGACATTGAGGACGTTTTCCCAAAATTTACCCCCCGGGGTCATCTCACCCCGGAGTTATTAATGCTTAAACTTGGTCCGATTTCTATCTACTAGCTCTGCTCAACATCTGAGCATTTATGTTGTCATTGTTGGGCGGCGAGGAAAGAAAACTCAATGATTGAAATTTCATCTGTTGCCAGTTTCTATTTGTTAACAAATAAAATATTTGTAATTGATTTTATTGCATAAGGCTTTTAAAAGGGATCTTCAATTTAGTTCATTTTAATATGAGATCGGCAGTAAGGGTTGGGGTTTTTTGTTTAAACTTTTAATTTAATCGTAGTATTGTTAGCAACTAGCTTTGTTTTTCGTCGGTTCGGGTGGTACATTGTGATTGATTTCAAATTTATCCTAGACTGAAGAAGATCCTTGAACTTTTGCACCAAATGCATGCCAAGAAAACCACATATGTCGGACCGCCAAGAAAAATGTTGAAGGAAAAAAAACATGCAAAATAAATTTTGAAGAGAAAAAAAAACAGGCAAAGAAATAATATTAATGCAAAAACATGTGATATCTCCCCAAAAACAACAGTGTTGTAAAAAAATCCCCCGCCAAGAAAACCTTAAATACTCAGCCTTAAAAAGTTATGATATCGAGTTTTCCGCCAAGTTTGTGCCAAACTACAACTAACCTGTATGTATAGTTCTTTTAAATTGTTTTCAGTCCTACCAGGCGGGAAGTTTTTACTCATTAAGCAACCACCTCACAAGACAAAGTTTCCCGCCTGGCAGGACAGAAAACAATTTAAAAGAACTATACATACAGGTTAGTTGTAGTTTGGCACAAACTTGGCGGAAAACTCGATATCATAACTTTTTAAGGCTGAGTATTTAAGGTTTTCTTGGCGGGGGATTTTTTTACAACACTGTTGTTTTTGGGGAGATAAATTATTACAAGACTTAGTGACTGATTGCCAAGAACGTTGGGATCAAGAACTTACAGGAAGAGAAATCTATAAAATCCGTTCCAAAGTTAAATTTACTCCTTTGAATTTAGACAGACATGAAGTATTTTTCTTTACTGGCCATGGTCCATTTCCTTCGTACCTAAAAAGATTCCACCTAAGAAATACTGATCTCTGCAGATGCAAAGTACCTGGAAATCCTCAACATTACATACAGCATTGTATTCATACTTCTTCATTTCATCTTCGTTTTACAGGCAATTGGACTCAAGACTTAAAAAATTATTATTCGTTTCCTGCAGCAAAAAAGAAAATTACTGCTCTTATTTCTTTTCTAATAGACCACGAGCATTTTCTTTTCGGATAATTTATTTTTATTTATTTTTTTTTCTTAACGTCAATACTATTAACTGCACCTTTTTCTTGTTCTTTCTGCTATTTATTTAGAAAATTATCTACATTTCTTTTTTTTCCTTAATTATAATGTTTTATTATTTATATATATATATTTTTTTTTCTTTTTCATTTAGTTTCTGTTATTTATATATTTTATTATTTATTCCTTTAAAAACTTTTTTCATTTATTTTTTTTAATTATTTACTTACTTTTTCCATTACCATTATGTAAATATTTTACTTATATTTTTATTTTAATTTATTATTGACCAAAATTATTTTTCTGATGTATATACCAAATTGAATGTTTACCGTGGGTTGTTTTGTACTTTTCACGTACGTCATCCCGTAATTTGTTAAATTTAACATTGTTGAATATGTACAAAGGGATGGCGTATTTTTGAAAAAAAAAAAAAAGCACGTGCAAGGTACCCTGGATGTTCCTGTGTCGACCAGAACCATTTCCCGTCGACTGGTTGCACGTGGCCTGCAGTCACGGCGCCCGCTAAGAAGACTGCCATAACCTCACAGCACAGACTCCAACGTTTGGAATGGTGCCGGACCAGAGCGACGTGGATGGCAGAATGGCAAACCGTAGTGTTCTCAGATGAATCCCGCTTCTGTTTGTCCAGCGATAGTCATCGTATACGTGTGTGGCGTCGACGTGGAGAAAGATCGAATCCGGCAGTAACTGTGGAACGCCCCACAGCGCGACAACGTGGCAAAATGGTTTGGGGCGCTATTGCATACAATTCCGTATCACCTCTAGTTCGTATTCGAGGCACTATGACGGCCCAACGATATGTAGATAATGTACTGCGGCCGGTGGCAATCCCCTACCTTCAGGGTCTGCCAAATGCAATTTTTTAACAGGATAACGCCCGGCCTCACAGTGCTCGAATCAGCCAACATGCTCTACGAGGTGTACAGATGCTTTCCTGGCCACCATACTCTCCTGACTTGTCACCAATTGAAAATGTGTGGGACGTGATTGGACGCCGTTTGCAGAATCTGTCACTGCTTCGTTCAGAGGACGAATTGTGGCAAATTGTTGAAAGGGAATGGAGTGCCATCCCTCAGGACACCATCCGCAGGCTTATTGACTCCATGCCTAGACGTGTTTCTTCATGCATCGCTGTCCGCGGTGGTCCTACTTCTTACTGAGCCGACGCCGTCCTCGCTCTAAATTTTGCTTATTTATTTTGAAATAAATATCACTTATTGTTCCATGCTGTCTCTGTCTTCTTACCAAATTTCATCAATTTCTGACCGAATCCTTCTTGGTGTTGCATTTTCAATGTCGAGCAGTGTAATTAACGCTTTAATTTAAAATAGCTATGGAAAGAAATAAAAGTCTTGGAATTTTAAATAATTCAATAATTTAATTAACGCTTTAATTTAAAATGGCAACGGAAAGAAATGTCTTGGAATTTTAAAAGTGCAAAGAATTTAATTAACGTTTTAATTAATATCTCAGCTAATTAACGTCGTACAATTACGCGGTTGGTCTTATTGTCTTCCTTAGAAAATTTCGAATCGAATAGTATTAGGTTTGATTCTTTACGCTCAGCGGTTTTTGAGGAGTTCAAGCTTCAGACGGACAGACAGACAGACGCGGACAGATTTTAATAGTACAGGGTGACCACAGGAAGAACAAAATCTTTTCCCCTGACTTCTCCCTGTCCAACTAAAATTTTCCCTGATTTCTCGTACGACGCATTTTTCATCCTCTTGAAGCTCAATTTCTTCTCTTAATTGATACCTGGATATTTCTGGCTATTTAAACTACGTCAGGTACTAATTATTAATTTTACTAAAATTAACAACAATTACAAGAAATGCATTTGAGACTGTTAATTTGTTGATAAAAAATTAAGTTACATAGTTGGTTTGTTTTATGTGAAACACTAAAAAACGTCATCAACAAACGGAATGTTTTTCAAATTTAAAATCAGTTTACTAAACTTCCAACATCTCCAAAGAGAGCCTAAAAACTTTTGAGGAACATCTTTCACCGCTACTCTTCCCTTCAACTTCACAAAAGATAGAATTAAACTTTCAAGACTGCACAAAATCTCCCTAGCCTTAAGACATCTAGAGATCGTTTATAAAAGTTTTTAATATGTCGGCAATGAAAACTTTTCAAAAGAAAAGGCCCAAACTTTTCCCCCTAAGTTCACAAAGGTGGCAAATTTGTGTCAGCCATACTATTTCTTCACCAAACAATCGGTAAAATATTTAAGCCTTCAATTTTAAGTCAAATTATTTTCGGCAGAGGGGTTCCAAATCCTCCCTCCTTAAATCACTGAAAGAAAACAATAAAATGCTTTTTTTTTTTTTTTGAGCATTGGAAGTTTTTTAATGGTTCATTACTCCAACACCTAAGTTTACAAAAGATTGCAACTTAAAATTAGGCCTTTAAATCATCAATTTTGATACACATTCAGATAGAGAATGCCTGAAATCTCCTATTATCACTAAAGATGGCCCAAATCAGCATTTTAAAGCCTCCAGTTCAGATATTTTTCTAAACCAGACTCCCTTCTCTCCAAAATTTACATCACCAAACACAACAAAAAGCTTTAAACTTTCAATGTTTAAAAGTTTTTGGGTGAGAGCCTCAAAATTCCTCCTGCTTCAGCTACACAAAGATATCTTAGAGTTCTTAATAATTCAGCTTCAAAGCATTTTTGAGAGAGAGCCCCCAAAACCCTTCCCTTAATTCATCAGAAGATGGCTTAAATTTGGGTTTTTAACGTTTCGGTTTCGGAATTTTTTCTAGGAAATGCAAAACCCCTATCTTTATAGCCCCAAAGACAACGTTAAAACTTTAAGACTGCAACTAAAATTTAAAAAAAAATTAAATCAGAAGGTATCAAACGAATACCCTCTCTTTTAAGTCACTGAAAGATAGCTCACTGGGAAGTTCGAGCAGATCCAGCTTCAAAAGCTTCCAGTATAAGCCCAGAACCTCATGAAAATGCTCATGAGAGGTGGCCTATAGTTACATCTTTAAAACTCCAGTTTTGGATTTTTCCAACAAAAAGCCTCTTCTTTACTTAGACATTGCCTAAGACACCACACAAAAGATTTAAGATTTCAGTTTTGAAAATTTCCTAGAGAGATCCTCCACTCTCTTTAATTCACACAAAGGTAGCCTGAAACAGAGTTCTTAATACTTCAGCAACACACAAAACTTAAAGAAAGTACCTTGAACTCCTTCCTTTTAGTTCACGAAAGGTGATCTAAATTTCCATTCGTAAGACTTTCTTTCTTTCTCAAGCACCCCCCTCCTTTCTATACATTTAGATCACCAACTACTAAAAGTCTTACACCCCCTCTCACCCATTTTTAGTTGCAAACATTTCTAGGCAGAAAGTCTTCGAATACCTTCTTTTTAAGTTTTTCAAAAGTAGCCAAAAATTTAGCTTTTAATGCTGCAGAGTTATTTTTTTTTCATTTGGATTACAACAGTCGAAACCTTTTTCTTAAGTTCACCAAAGATTGCTTAAATTTTGCATTTTTAAGACTGCAGTTTTGTAATTTTACCAAAAACAAAGCCACTCCTCCCCCATCACTTTACATAACAGCCTGAATTTTTCAGGCTTCAGCATTTTTCAAAATATTCCAAGGAAGAAATCCCAAACCTCCCATCCCCTTTAACTCTCCATATTAAAAAAAAAAAAAAAAACCTGCAATTACCTTTTTACGTCTTTGTTTACAAACAATTCACGACGGTTTTGGAAAATTTTCTAGTAAGCGTCTGAGATGTCCTTAGATTATCAAAGATGTAATCGTTTTTAACACTTTAGAGTTGAAAAATTACGGACTAAAGTTCTGATTTAATTTTCCCTGATTTGTTCCCAAATTCCCTGATTATTCCCTGATTTTTCCAGAATTTTCAAAATCCCTGATAATTCCAGGTTTTCCCTGTTTTCCAGGTCTGTGGCCACCCTGTAGTAGTAATTGTAGTTAATTGCAAACATACCTTAAAAATACAATTTTTCCTTCAAATTTTTATATTACCACTAAAAAAAACCCTGAATTCTTCAAATTTGTAAGTACCAAACTCTAAATTTAACGTATCTTATAAGTGTACCCCCCCCCCCCCCCCGTAAGATAGAAATTTTAAAAGTACTCCTTCGAATGCGCGTATATGAGTAAACTCATCTGTTCAGATTTTTTTCCCCTTCACTGAAAAGATGAGTCATTGTTTTACATTTTTCATGTTAATACCCTTTTAACATCTATTGTGACCAAAAATAAATATAATTTGGAACAGAAAATCAAATTTTATTGACTTTATATGTTTCACGAGAAATAGGTTTGGTAAAAATCTCCCCGAGACTAAGGTCTGGTTACAGCCCTGGATAAATGTATATCAAAATTATAATAGTTACATACAAGTTAATTTTGTATAGTTATATAAAATTATGCGGCCTCCTTTGTTACTACATAATTTAAATGTGGCCTCCGAGGACAGAAAGGTTCCCCACCTCTGGTATAGTATAAATTAAAATTATAAAGAGTACACCACTTCATACTTTTTAGTTTATTTGACTTAGGGGAAAAAAGGTGACAAATTTATCCAGGTTAAATGAAAGACACTCTGAATGACTTTTTTACACACTTTTAAAATAGTAAATGCAAAACAGCATATTTCAAAAAATTTTATTGAAAAAAATGGAACATTTAGTGTACACTATAATACAATAGTGATGGCACAAAGAAATATTCCTCTGTGCATTGTTACAAAATAATACTATATGCATTATTAACTACAAAAACATTGCTTTCGAAGAAACTGCTTTTACTAACAGCATGGATAAAAGCAGTTTGTTTGATCAAACTGTGAGGGTACAAAGAACAAAGAGTAGGAAAACACTCAAATTTCAAAAAACATTTTTTAAGGCAAGAAATGCTTTCAACACCAAACTAACAGAACTATGAATTTTTTAAAGTAGTTATCAGCACTTTTTATTTTTAACACTCAAAAATTTTTCTTTTAATTTTCTTTTTGGGAAACAATACATAATGATCTAACTTTTCCTCAATGATGGAATCTTTTCCTTTGGCTAAAAATAAAAACGACACACGGTGAAAAAAAGGATTTAACCTTTAGAACAAGGCGGTGCACATGTTGTACTATAACTCTTTTCTCTAGAGGACGAGGTTGAAATTTTCACTCGAACCCTTTGGAACCGGGAATTTTTTTCGAGGTTTCATACGTCTGGAACGACAGTTTATACCTTCTCTTTTGAATGGAAAAGAAATCTGTGGTTCAACTGTCGTACTACCTGGGTCGAAAGAAAAATTTCTATATGAACAGCCCTTATCCAAAAAGTTAAAACGGATGACTGAATCCAAGAAAGCCTGTGTGATTTTAAGTTTCAAAAGTTCAAAATCCACAAGTTGAAGCTTGCTTATGGTTAGCTTTGAAATTAATTTGTTAAGTTTATTAACAAAATTAACTCATAATTCATTTTTGTCTTTGGCAATGATTAAAAAACTTGCTCCATCTATAGAAAGAGTAAGTATATAAAAGCTAATAATTTTTTCATAAATAATGAAGCGAGGGGGAAAATTTCATTAGTTGAAGAGTCTTCAGAATAACTATTTATTTTTAAAACAAACTTCAGTTTTCGTGCATAATTAATTTAGAAGAGAAAGGAGGAAAGCAACATTGTTGATTTGGTAACATGAATTTCAGATGCAAAAGAGGTACTATTAACAGCAATTTGAAACAGGTGCAGGGTACCTTAACAAGGCGTAAGGGGGCATCGAATAGTTAGCAGGGCATTGTGCGAGGACAAATAGACGTCGAGTCATGTTCGACTGAAAAACAGTGAGTATCTTGAACTAATGTCTTGAGTTCTATATCTGTTCATTCAATAAATTCCTTTTAATTGTGGTGAAAAAAAAGGGGAGAGGGCGATACGTTACCACGCATAGTTATTTCTAAATTTTCATTGCTTCGCCACGCAACGACTAAATAAAAAAAAAGGATTTAACACATGGTTAGCACTTTCCCCAACCCCATCTGTGCTGTCAACAAGCGCAAATGCTAATAGAGCCTTCATTTAAAAAGTGACACATATTGTACTTCAGTAGTAATTTGAAAGCTAATTTGTTGCTTAGTTACCTTTTTTGGTTTACAAAAAAAAAAAAAAGAAGATAGAAAGAAAGAAACAAAAAATGGTGACATAACAAATAAATTTGCTTTCGTCTACTCCCCTGCCTCGGGCAAATCAGAAAATTTTCCCACTCTGCAATATAAATCCTCATAAAATACCAAATGTATCTGATAACTACTTAAGTGCACAAGGTAAAAAATTGCAAATTCAAAAAAATGTTACTTTCCTGCACATCAAAATGTAAAACAATATAAGTACAGAAGAACTTGTGTTTCATAACGAAGGTAAAATAAAGCACATGTAAATTTCTTACAGAAAAGACCTAGTAGAAACAACCGAAAATGCTCAGGGTAAGCGACAGGCATTTTCCGAGTGAGTGGAATGTGAAAATTCACATACTAATTAGCATATATCAATATATACACTACATGATTCATAACTTACACACAAAACAAAAGCTGGTGCATCTATGTACAATATAAATAAAGCAAGTGATAACAAATATTTTACAGACATATAAAGGTCTGATTGTCTACATAATGACTTAGTAAAACCATCGTTGCTAATTTACATCTAACTTCAACTCCTTCAAACATAAGTTTGGCAAGCTATATAGTAAGAACTTTCTGCTAAGTACAAAAACATTTTGCTACTAGCATACACAAAATAAATAAATAAGAATAATTTACTAAGTAAAAAATGCACATTTGATGTAAGTACATTGTTAAATTCAATGAAGAATGAGATATGATTGCTTCTAATCACTTCTGATTCTAATTTTAAGCATTATTTCTCTCACATTCTATATTAATAAATAAGTTACAAATTGCGATTACTTGACAAGGACTCTCACATCAAGGAATTAATAGCCGTAATACTTAATCAAAGCTACACTAGAACTCTATTCTCCTTCTAGGTTCATGTAAGTGACCAAAATACTAATTTTTTACCATTTGTGTAAAATTTTTAAAGTTTAGTATTCCATTATAAATACAAAAGTTAGCTTTGTTCTATAACACTGTTAAATCATCTTAAGGTAATACAAAATATGTTTTTAGAAACAAGTTAACTGCAACTAATCATTTATGGAAGCAGAACTTAAAATGACATAATATTTATACTAAAACCTATATAAAGTCATAATGTGTTAGGCACATGAATGGGCATTTAATCAAAAGAGATATTAGGATATAAACAACAGCAATTTAGTTATATGAACTAAGATAAAATCACCAGCACTCGATACAGCAGCAGTAGAAGACACCTAGGGCCATGGTGGCCTGATCGGTAAGGCATCGGACTCGTGACCGGAGGGACCTGGGTTCGATCCCAGCTGATCAAAGATCCACCCTCTTGATTAATGGTGGCTGGGGGACGTTAAAAATGTCGTGGTCACAAAGTCCTCCAAGTGAAACGATACCTTTGGGGGTGCTGGGCCCTTGGTTCTGGCTCAAAAATAACAGAGCGCTCTTCAGGGCCCTATCCCGGTTAAACCACGAGCTGTGGTAGGTATGGGGGGCCCTGGAGTGTGTGAAGTAGAAGACACTTATAAAGAATAAGTTGAAAGGTACAAAGCAAATGTAAACAATTTTACAATTTTGATTAAAGAGACATTTAGTTCTTTGTTTTATGCATTTTTAATAAAAAATACAAAAGGTTGTTTGAATTTGCAATGCTTTCCTCTCAGCTTATTATTTATCAGTGTTAACTACAAGTGCAAATATACCAGTGACGACCAGCAATAGGCTCTCGGTTCAGCTAAGCTGGTTCAAACCAATTTAACAATCTCCAATGAATATCAGCAGCCTTCTTAGAATTATTTACCCTATTGCAAGTAACAATTACATCAAGTAAACTATTTAAAACGCCTACAACCCTATTAAAGAAGTAATTCTTCCTGATCTCAAGATTAGCTTGGGATTTGAAAAGCTCAAAATAATGAACCCTGGTTCGCCACCTGTGCAGAAATTTAGCTCACACATACATGTCCTCTATTTTAACTAAATGGATTAAGCATCCTCTAATTCTCCTTTGCTCAAGACTATAAATATTAAACATTCTCAGTCTGAAACCATAATCTAAATCAGGAAGCCTATTTCTTAATCCCCTTTCCAACTAGTTGATATCTTTCTTAAGATTAAGGAGATCAAAACTGAAACCATACTCCAAATGAAGTCTTACCAAACTTGTGTATAAAGGTAGAGGAACTTTTTTAGAATTTTGTGAAATAGAGCTATTGAGGAATCCCAACATCCTAAAAGCTTTGCTACATGTTACATTGCAATGCTAACTAAACTTTTAAGTCCTGACTGATTAAGACAGCCAAATCAACAGTTGTTTCATCTTTGCTTAAAATAGACCTCTTGCATGCCCTATGCTTGCATGCTTATTTAAATTAGCAAGATGACGCACTTGACATTTTCCAACATTATCCCACTTAAAGGGCAAATTAAAAATTTGATCTAAATTCTCTTGAAGATTTTTCCCTTGCTCTATTATAGTATTAACAGCCCTCATGACATCATCGGCAAAAATATTACGGTTTCCAGATAGCCTATCACTAGAACCATTAATGAAAATAATAAACAACAATGACCCTAAAACTGAACCTTGTGGAACCCCATTTAAAACATCAGTCCACTAAAATAAAATGCGCATAACAACTACTCGTTGTTTTCTCTCAATAAGCCATTTTTTAACCCAATTTCAAGTTTTCCTTTCAATTCCAATGCAAGCCAGTTTGCTTAGTAAAGCGACGTGCTGTATTTTTTGCGGTGTCAACTGCAAGTTACAGTGTCAACTACTGGTGTTTTTACCTTAAAGGTATGAAATAGAACATTTAATAAAGGTTTCCAAGCAAAAAGTTCATGTAAACGATAAGAATAATACCTAAAATAACTTGCAAATTTATGAAATATATTTTAAACACCCTCACAACCCTTGTCCCTCTGGTAGTTTTAAATAACAAAATACATTTTAAATTGATAAAAATAAAGAAAAAGTTTGACAATAACTTATTTTAATACAGGCAAAATTCATAACATAAAATTTTTTTAAGGATATTCTTTACACAAAAATTTTAACTCTCATAATATAAGACATTTTTTTTAACGAAGTTCAGTAGCTGCATTGGTTCGTTTAACATAATGTAAAAATCAATATTTTTTTACATTATATTAAGTAAACACTATAACTTTAAAGGACTTGTGAATTTCATTATTACAATTTTTTGGCATTGTGTGGTATAAATTCAATTCATAGAATTAGGTAAAATGTTGTGTGCATATAGTTGTAATTTTCCCTATTTTATTTTTTGTGATTTTACAATTTTATTTTATTTTTTATTTATAAACTTTGAAAACCTTTCAAAATTCTGAAAAATTACTTAATAATATATATTAAATTAAGTTTTGATTGAGAACATCTTTTTGTTTTCTATGTGTCAGTACAAATATAGATTAGAAAAAGAATTATGTAGAATGCAAACTAGTTTTCAAAAGTTTCTTTCTTTCTAAATTGAGAGATAATTATTGTGTGTAAGAAATAAGAAGCAATATTCTTTATGCTTGAATTCAAAATTGAAAAGTAATTAAGCCTGAGACACAATGGTTATTAATATCAGCTTAGAATTACAGTATTTAAAATAATATGGGTGATTTTCCAAAAACCTGAAATTCTAATCATATTTTCTTTAGAGATAAAAATACTTTATAAGTTTTTAAAAAATGTATACTAAGCCTTTTAGAAGAGCTTAATATAGAATATAAAGGAAACTCACTTTAACCACATTACATTTCAGCTATGCTATCCTGGTATAGAAAATACCTGGAGTTTTTGCATACCAGGAGAGTGACATTGCACCCACACAGGGCCAACTACTGAGGTTCAGAATTATATTTAAGGTTAAACTGTTATTTTTCAAAATTCTTATCTCTTAATTAAATTACACATAACAGAAATAAGTAAAAGAAAAAACAAACTTTTATATAAAACAGAAATGTTGTCCAAGAGAGAGAAAGCAAAAATGTTACGCACCTCAGTTTTACTCAGTTAACTCAGATAATTTCAAATATTAATAAGTCCAACAGAGAAATAGGGACAACAAAAAGTTATAAGAATCTAACAAAATGGCAAGAATGTTGCTTTGCAGAAGAATCAATTTTTTTTCTTCTTACCTGTAATAATTGGATTTATTCTTAGGTCAAGAGAGTGACGTGGAAACTCTAGTACAAATTTTAAAGGAATGTATCTTGATTATTTAAATATTTAAACATACTTAAAAATATTACTTAACACCTTTAAATATGTATAACATAATTCTTAATTTAATTTGTGGAATGTTAAAATAAAAAATAAATAAATAATTTAAGTATATATAAGAAAAGTATTCAGACAGATCAGGAGAGTGACTTTCTGGCTATTCAAAATTTTTCTTAGGATAAAATAAATGAGTTATTGCTTTCATATGAATGGAATAACGACAGGAAAGCTATTTATAATTTAAAAAAAATGTGGCTCAAGCGATTCTTGTGTTATTCTTCCCAGACACTTTTTTGTTAAGATTTTGGAGAATCACCCGAATCATTTAAAAGAATAACTTAAGTGTTAGATGATTATCAACTTCAGTAAATATATTGCTGTTCAAGTTATATTGATAGCAAAAAAGGAAAAAAATAAATGATTTAGAGTTAAACTTATGTACTGTATGCCTATGCACATGTAAGATATTTTTAACTTTTATACTTACTCACACAAAGAATTGGTTTATTTTAACCAATGCAAAAGTATCTCAAATAGGCCGTACAACATGCTTTATGAATGAGGTTACGGACGAAATAACACAGTAGCACCCACACTACAATTATAAACCTAGCTAAATAAAACAAATTGATTTTAAGATGTTTGCATAGTGATAGACATTTATATTTTCTTCAGCACCTGACAGCACATACAACTTGGAAGCTAAATTTAGGATTTAACTGTAATGGCATAACTTCTATGTATCCAATAATACAAGATAATATTTAAAATAATAGTTATAAATATAGAAGATTTCTTAGGCTATAAAATGATCTGAAAAATACAAATAGCATAATAGGAAGCTCTGTGGAATAGCATTAAGAAGTTTTTTTGCAGCAAATGGGGTGATTTTGATTTTCTTTGTCCCCTGTATTCAAATGACAATAATGCCCATTTGCCATTAGGCAATAAGTAAATATTGTAAGCATTTTGTGAAGGGAAAAAGGATTTAAAAATTCTTTCAAATTTGCATCTTTTATTCCAAATTTACAAAGTGAATGGGATGAAATTTAAACATGGCAAAATAGATTTCAAAACCACAACGATAAAAAAACATCTGTAGTCGTAGTAAGATTGAATATTGATTAATACTAAAAACAACCACTTATTATACATTCCTGAATTTACTATTTTTATTGCTTATTCTTGTAGCTTTCTAAATTATTTTTAGATGTTTCCTGCACAAAAGAAACATGAAAGTATGCTGGAAAAGTACTAACATTTTGAGGAATATTTCACTAAATGAAATAAATTTTTAAATAAAATATCATTTACCTGGAGAGAGCTTAACAGTTTCTCATTCTAGGGACAAGAATGTATTTAAAGGGGGGCGGAGGGAGACAGAAAAAATAATTTTAAAATACTCATTGTGAATACAGATTTTAATTTCTTTAATTTTCATCGCTTAGGAAGTGCTCATAATATTTGGTATGGCTCTTTCCGTAATAAATTCTTATCGACGGTCTTGTTATGTGAATAAAATATAAATTATTTTGCACATTACTTGAAATTTCAGTAAAACATTAAGCGGACACATTTCAAAACAACAAACAAACAGTCCCATTACGAGAATATAGTGCATCATATAGGAAAGTAGAAGTAGTATACGTTAATAATAAGTGAATACAGACTACACCATTACAGGTTATTCCAAAATCAATGCAGAATGATACCTTCAAGTAATATTGCTGTATCACATCATTGGGTTTCAATTGACAAGCAGTCCATTAATATATAGATATATGTATATAAATACACATTAAAAACTCTAACTTTCTTGAAGGCAATATCAGTGGTTAAGTTAATACGTTTTGTTCTGTCATGTAGTTAAATGACATGTGTAATGTCAATCAGTAACTGGGAACAACAAGTTCACAATCTTACAGAATACTTGCTTATCATTTAAAAGTCAACATCTAATAAAATAGTCATGAAATATGCTATGATTGTGATTCTAAGCCAATGCAAAACAGATAGAAAGAAGTCTGACTTTTTTTATTTAGGTAAAAAAAAAAAAAAAAACTGCACATTTTCTTGAAAACATCGCTCAATAAGTGAATGTTACTGGTATACCTGGGGTAAAGAGGGGGAGTTTTTTTTTTTAAATCTTAAACTCTAAAACGTCTCATTATTATTAAAAAATCATTGTTTTTGTCAGGTAATTGTTATTATTCTAAAAAACTATAACTAAGGAAAATGATATAAGAATATGTGAGGTGAAGTGCCTTAAAACTAACCACTTAAAAAGTTGTTTCTAAAGCTGAAATTAATTTCTAAAACTTTAGAAAGAGTTCTTTCCTCCTTTTAAGAAAGAAAAGCTCAATTTAACATTATTTTATAAAACTTAATACTCTAAATATTTGTTTTATTTAAAAATAAGAGCTTTAGGAAGTTTTACCTTCCTTTTCTTTTTTTTGTGGGGCTTTAAGACACTTTACCTTATACTACTTTTTGGTTGCATCTGATTTAAGGGCAATATTGAAATTACCAATGATAAAATGTTTGAGCATTTTAATATTTTATTGCAAGTAAATACTTTATTTTGTCAGATAAAGCAAAAAACCTGAGCAAACATTTAAATCTAAATAGGAACTAAAATGTACAAGGAGGAAAAAAAACCTTTATCAAAGGAGTCAGATTCTTCTCATCTCAGTTTTGCCACACTTAAAGACAGTATATGTTCTATATATAGCAAAAAATTATTAATTTCTGTTTCTTCAGATGTAGAGCAGAAAAATATTTTACTCTGAATACCTACAAATTTGAACGTTAAATGAAACTTGCTAATAATTAGTTCAAAATGCATGTTTCTCGCAATATACAAATTTTTGATTTAAATACATGATACAAAACTTAATCTTAAACAGTATTTAAAAGTACACATTAACAACTATAAACAAAATGAAACACATTGAATATATACAACATTAGATTTTAATTTGTCATGTTTTTTGAAAGGCAGTGCATCAAAACTGATGTGATCTTCTAATAGTATTAACATGAAGCAAAATGTGAAAATACAATTCTCATTTGCATCAATAAATTATTTTGATTTAATATTAAAATCGCCTCAGTAATTTTTTTTAAAAAAATGTTGCCTTAAGAGGTAAAACATGTCATGGTAACAAAGAGCTCTGAAAAAAGCAGCGGTGAGCACAAAATATATTAGGCAACAATACTTCTCTTTGTAGAATGAGAGAATATGGAATGTACAACTTCTTGTCATTTCCCCTGATATATATATATATATATATATATATATATATATATATTAAATTGGTCAAGGCAGATCATAATAATGCAAGTTTCCTTCCAATGGAGTGAGATGTAATGTCCTTGATGGCTTGAAGCAACCGCTTGATGTGACCAACTTTAGTTACACCTAACTCCTGGATATAAAAAAGGGTATTACAGTATTAAAAAAAAAAATCTGGTATGGACCCCACACTACTTCCTTTTACGTGTAAATTTCTTAGTAGTTGCCTTAAGTGTAAAAAAAAGTGCTTGGAGTGAGTAAGGTAACAATTCAAATATTTACTCCCCTAATCTACCACGAAACAATGCAAAAAATATTTTACAATGGTTATTTTTCTAAATATTGCTGATTTTAATATCATTTAGTGAATTTTTCGCAAAATATCGCCAATAGCGCCAAGTTGAACCCAAATTCAAGAAATAATTTTTTCGCCAAATTTGTCGCCAACTTGGCGATATGTCGCCAAGGTGGCGTCAAACACTTGGCGACTAAAAGCTTGGCGACATGTCGCCAAGTGGTGGCGCCAATTCATATCACTTGAGTCTGTATTGAAATTAACATTGATTTACCCCAAAAAAGGGGTAAAAGACCCCTTTGGGAACATTCGAATGCAATCACAGGGCTGCCAACCTTATTAGGGAGCTATGTGTAGTCAGAAGGGAAAAAAAGTGTAGTTTCCAGTGCTTAAATGTAGTCTAGCGCAGTTCAAAAATCCCCCTCCCCAACATTATAGGCCGATATGCTTAAATCTGTTCTTTACATAAAACAATTTCAAAACAAATCCCAATTTCAAACAAATTCTTTACATAAAACAATTGCAGGAAAATGATATTTCATTTTTTAAAATTATTAATAATAGATAATGTTGATTATACTGTTCTGCAGTTCTGAGTTTTTTTAAAAACAAGTCAAACTGAAGATTTATCAAATGACAGCAAATTCACAGAAAAACTTGGCAAACAAATTTCCAAAAGAAATTTTTAATCCAAATTCAGACTTTCATTCTTTTATTTAATTTAGTAATACAACAGGATTAAATAAAGAAAAACAAAAAGTGAAATATTTTATCTATGAAGATTGTTTTAATAACAATGTAAGGTTGCCCGTTTTGCTTAAGCTGCTAGTTCATCAGGAAATTCCTTTTAATAACATGATTCGTTGTTATGAATCATACTTATTTGTTCAATTCATTAAGCATTCCGAGTTTCAGTGCAAAGTTCATTCAAAGTATTCAAAGAACAGCATCCAAGTTCACTATCCAATCAGGATGAAGAAGACGTTGAGCGCCGCGCAGTTCTTCCTATCAGGAGCGAAACAGCTCCGGTGACGTCATCGCTCCGATTACGTCATCGATGCGCTCAGGAGTGGAGTGGATGACTTGTGTAGCGGCGCTTGTTTGGCATTTGTTTTAAACGGAAGATGCCATGCGAAATGATACTGGAATCGACTCAAAAAAGCATCATCTGGACATTCAATATTCAAGGAACAAGAAGAAAATAATAATAATAATAATAATAATAATTAGTTTGTATGATTATTTAACGAATGCGTAGAATTTGCTTCTCCTTGCGTAGTGCGTAGTAAGCTGGATGAATGCGTAGTTACTACGCTAAATGCGTAGTAGTTGGCAGCCCTGCAATCACAAGGGGAGGTGCACAACTAGACCCCCTCAGAGCCTACATACCAAGCTAGAAGTTTCTACAGCATATAGTTTTTGAGTTACGCGAGCCACATACGCACATACATCCGCACATACGTACATACAGACGTCACGAGAAAACTCGTCGTAATTTACTCGGGGGTGGTCAAAATTGATTTTTCGGCTGTTTGTATGTTGTTAGGTACATATGCACGTGCTGACAGGTCGAAAAAACTACGCGACATTCATTCAGGGGTGAGCAAAGTCAAAATTTAGACCGAAATTTGAGTGAAATTTTTTTCGTGATCACAATACTTCCTTTACTACGTAAAAGGAAGTAACAATAGCAATATACATGAAAGATACAATAAGAAAATGTAAAAAAAAAAGTTCAGGATTTTTGTGAACTCATGCAAGCTATAGAATAAGATGAAAATTTTCTCAATTTGCGGAGTATTTTATTTATTTTTAAAGTTCTTTAATGACATGAAGCAAAAATGTTAAAACACTCACAAAGACGTTTTTTTTTTTTTTTTTTAAATCAGTTTAACTTATTCACAGGTTTATGATTAACATTTCTTTTTACAGAGTAAAGAAAAATGACCTATGGTGAAAGAACAAAGAAATGCTTTATGCGATTTAAAGTAGTAAACATCATGGTTCTATAGAACAAGTGTTATCATATTCTGGTGCTGTGTGACATAGTATAACTTTTGTTGCACATAAATAATAAAAAAGGCATAGAAGAAACAAAATGAAAATAAAGAATGTTTATTTTTTCCTACAAGCAATAATAATAAAATCTAATGGGCTAAGAGGAATTTCCCTCAGATTAAGATAAGAATCATTTGAGATCTCTACTAATAATAAAGCTGAAGGTTTGTCTTTCTTTCTGTCCTTCTGTCTGTTACGCGCGCAGCGCCAAACCGTTCGGTCGATTTTCATGCCACTTGGTACAAAATTAGTTTGTATCATGTAGTTTTGCACCTCGAAGCGATTTTTCAAAAATTCCATTTCGAATTCTTAGTGGAAATTCGATAAAATAGGGAAGAAATATTTCATACACATTTTCAAGTCTTATGTCATTCGAAAGCTTGAAATTTTCTGCACCAAATGAAGTTTTTTCGAAGTTTCTACGATCATCAGGAGAGCTGTAACAATTGTTTTTAGAATCCCGGAATTCAAGGCTTACCTTCAGTAAAGCAAGCCAAACGATTCTAAAATCGTTGGGCTCGAGAATAAAATTTGTTTGAAAAGAGAGATAAAATGAATTATTTTATCAACGGAAATCAACTTTTCATGTTGTTACCATGGTTACGTGTTCATACTTATTTTTGTTTCGTTCTTTTTCCAGCGTTGCCAGACGTAGTATTTTTGACACTACGGTAGTATTTTTTCGGCTCAAATAAGGAGCGTGGTATTTTTCTGGCAACCCTGTTTCCAATATACTAATGACTTAATTAAAAGATTTGGCGGGTTTTTTTTCTTCATTTTCATAGATTTCGCATTTCAGCAATATTGATTTTGGCAACGTTTGGAAATAGTAGTAGGCGCGTCTATCGCCCATTTAGCGAGAAAGGGGTACCCAAAGCACAAAGTTTAACCAAATATCGTATAAATTGCGACATTGCAACGTTCTTTTTAAAGTGCTTCATTTCGGAAAATGTATTGTTTTGCTTTTAAAGCTAGGAAAGGAAACTTTCTTCTTCTTTCAAATTTTGGTAAGATTTCTGTTGGATTCTGTGAGCAACAAAATTGTTCTTATTTTCTTTTTTGGCTTATTTTTGTGCCCCTTTGGGGTTTCATTTGAATGTCACAATGGGATGCTTTACCCCTTTTATGGAGTAAATCAGTGTTAATTTCAATGCAGATGAATTGGCGCTACCACTTTGCGATATATCGCCAAGCCTTTGGTCGCCAAGTATTTGTCGCCAATTTGGCGATTTTTAAAAACATTTTTTGGGGGGGTTCAATTTGGCGCTATTGGCGATATTTTGCAAAAAATCCTCTGAATGATGTTAAAATCGACGATATTTAGGAGATTAATCATTGTAAAACATTTTTTTGCATTGTTTCGTGGCAAACTAGGGATATAAATGTTTGAATTGTTATCTTGCTCCCTCCAAGCACTATTTTAGCACTTAAGGCATCTACTGAGAAATGTACACGTAAAAGGAAGTAGTGTAGGGCCCATACCAAATTTTTATATCATACTTTGAAGGAATTGTAGTTGAAATATAACTAAAATAGAGTATTTTTTCTGCTATATCAATTAATTTACAAATAAACTTTTAATTTTATACCACGAGCAAAGCCGTGCGGGTACCGCTAGTAAGGAAAAAAGAAGGAAAAATGATAAATTTGAGGTTTTTAAAAAATATATATTTAAAAGAAAATATTGCAAGACTTTTAACAGCAATTTTCAACAATCAAAATTAAATTCCATCCTGAAACTTTTATTAATAAATTTTGATGATGTTAAAATAAAAAACTTTAGAATATACTTCTGCTAACACCCAGCTAGCAAGCATTGATTGGTGATAAATATAATTGTAATGCTAACTATAAAGGCATTTTATTGGTTTTTCAGCTGTCATTTGCTTTTTTAAACTCAAAGCAGTTTTAGCCGATATTTTTAATGTTCAAGCAAGCTTAAAATTTCACACTCACGAAGTGTTTCTCCTCATTGGTACAAAATTAGCTAAAGGCATGTAGGTGGCATTTCTTGGAAGAGAAAATTTATATAGACTTTTTAAAATTTTGAGGGAGATGAATAATACTTCAAAATTATAAAAAATACACATTTTTTATTTGAATTTTATGCAACTTTGCAACCTGAATATATTAACAATATATTTACTCACATTATTCATAAAATAAGTAATTTTTTAAAAGTTAAGCAGATAAAAGTATAACAGTTGCATGCGTGAACCTGTCGTTACACATATTTTTTGGCAAAAATACTACTTTGTGCAAAAACTCCACTGCAAAACTGATGAATTCGAATTCGCAAATCAAAAGGAAATTAATTGGTGACTCGTAGAAGCTACAGAATAATATATTTTTTCATATGAAGATAGAAATAATTTTAAATGTGAAACTAAAGAGTGATAACAGTGACCACTGGCTAGAAATTAGAAATAGCTCATGCTTCAGTGCTAGTGAAAATGATTCATTACAAATCCAATTTCTGGAAAATTAATAACTAAAAATGCTCACACAAACAGAAATTCAAAACTCCATTTTTTCAAAAATGAGATGACATCTAGCAAAAAGCAAGAACAGTAGGCAATCATCAGAATAATTAAAATACTATCAAAGATAAGTAATTCAATCTAAATCTTGCAAATATCTTCAATAATTGTAGTGTTATTAAGTTTTAAAGTTTGATAAAAATTAAAATTATAAATTCAATAAAAAAAAAAAAAAAAAGCTCAATACGTAAGGTAATGCAAAACAGCTTGTTAGGCCACTCAGAGATCATGATTTTACACTTAATTAGCGGTTCGGCTAGAATGGCCAAAACTAAGCTACAATTATTCAACCTATCACTGAGGATGAGATTGTATCCACAAACTTGGCATGGCTCTTCTTGTAAAGAGGGGAGGTAAAAAATTGGGCAATATGTTGTTTTCCCAAGCTTTTTACTTCATTTCATAAGGTAAACTATACCACACTGGTGTGCCAAATTAATTTAAGCTGCCACTGTGAAGGTGATCTCAGCTTTGATGAGAAATTCACTACATTCAGCATTGGAGATGATATCGTAAATGATGTCACTATCCCCATATTTTTGACCCCTCTCCCCCCACCTTTGTCAGAGTGTGACACATTGCCTTAACCCCTCCCCTCTCTTTGTCATGCTATTTTTTATAAACAGATTGTTATGAAAAATGGGTGATTTCCCACTTCTTGCTAACCTCTCTCTCCCTTTTGTCACAAACAGTCAAAATTTCATCAACACCCTCCCCCCCAAATTGTAATGTCATTTGTGGATAGCTCCTTTGTGATGCTTATTTCAGACTTATACTCACTAATTAGCGTGAAACTGCAGCCTCTGCAGTAACAAGCTGTTTGGTATTTGTCTACGATTTTGCCTTACTCTGATAAATGAGAGGTAACTTTCAATTTGTTATTCAATGCTTCATTGTAAAGAGCAATAGCAATGTTATAAATGTAAACAACAGTTACACATTTCAGAAGCATAGCTGGAAATTAGTCACCAAATAAACATGTAATTAAAAAAATCAGGTACATTTAAACTAGTAATTAAACAACTTATGCTATCAAAAGAGATCTTATTTCGTAACATGATGCAATTGATTAAGTAATTTACAATACTAAACAAAATAAATAAACTACCAAGCTATCTACAGTTGGGGCAACCTAACCTGGCAGCATTGTGAAGGCTACGTAGATCCTAACCACAGTATAATGAGGCTGCCATGTTAAGTTTTTCCCAACAATAGATTAAGAACAGACAATCAAAGAAATTAAACTTTTAGTGGGGTTGACAAAAAGTATATATAACATTTAAAAATAAATTTGGGTAAATACATTAAACTTGATTGATGGTCGATTTTAACCACTTTGTCTGTCTTGCTTCATCAATGGCAATAACTGTTGTAGCGTAGAAAAAAAAAGACATTCTCCCAAATTTTATTTTCTTAAACAAAACTAATTTACTAAGCCAAAGAGGGTTCGCCAATTCCTTTCCGATTTTGGAAAAGCTTTGTAAGAGAAAAAAAGTTGAGAAAAGTTTTTCTCAAACTCAACCACCCTTTGGTTAAGATAAATTTAAAAGCTACAAATTGATTGATAGGAGCACAATTAAAAAAAAAGGAAAAAAAAAAAAAAACATTTTGTGCTCAACCATTTTTCAAACATTTGACAGAAACACCTTGAATTGTTTCCCTGACATTTTAACACAACTCACTCAGGATTAGAAATACATATTTTAAAAGACATAGTTACCTTAAGATCTCTTCTTTCCAAATGTAACAATTCTGGACCCTGTATATCATGGCGAATAAAGCAGTCCTTGTATTCCCCCATTTGAACAGATTCTAGCCACAGTGCAACTTCTGACGTGCCCCAAGTCAGCACGGACGAGACAAGGGGATCCCCACAGAGGCTACCAGTAGCCTCGGGAGTTCCGCAGCCCGATCCTTCGCAGGGGGTGCTGCTATTGTTACACCCTGCACTGCCTTGACAGGATGGATCTGACGGCTTGCCCTTGGCCTGCTTGCTTCGGAATTTGAGCTTGAACAGCCCCTTGTAGTATCTTTTCTGCTCTTGAGTGCCAGGCTAAGTGAGACGGTGATCGCATTGGGTTACAGCATGCAACATTTTTGTGTCCAGTAGAATTGACAAGAAGAGAAGAATATGTGTGCAAGCAAAGACTGAGGGGGTTCAAACGTCACCAGAGATAAAGTTTGACTTAGTTTAAAGTGAAAAGTTCTCGGGACCAGTTGAAAAGACTGCATGCAGATGCAGATGGATGATGTGCTCCATGCTAAGGCTATAGCTAGCCAAGAAAAATAAAAAACCACACTAGGCACCCGAAGACTAATTCATGCTATACTTCAGTACAAAAAATTAAACACAATCAAGTATGACAAAAACTATCAGGAAAGTGCATGATTAAAAAATCCATATTCAAAAAATAGAACTATGCCTGATCAAGCATAAAAATCTATAATTAATTCAAAAATTTTCAAATGCACACAATTTCAAACATTAAACTAGAATTAAGTTCTAATTATAAAGGATAACAAAGTAATAAATTTAAAATAAAAATTTAGTATTTGAATGAAAATCTACTATGTATTAATAATCCATGTAAGTTTTATACCGCTATATAAAATCTTTCTTTACGTTATTTATATCATATCATGCTGTAGTACAAAGTCTACTAAAATTATAATTCTTTAAAAATTAATATTAACCATGCTTCTAACCAATAGATGCATCATGCTTTTTAATGTTTGAAGATTAAAAAATATATATATATATTTCATTCTACAAAAAATTTAAGATTTCTAACTTTTAAAACAAGATGAAGAAAATTTGAAAAATACATTTCTCAGTATTTGCACAAATCACACCAACTTAAATTGTGTAAAGAAATTGATAATTTATTTACTTCTTCATCACTGTGAAAATACATCCAACCTTGATTCTCTGTACAGTTCCTAAGCTCCTTTTCCATTTGACCGCAAGCAAAATTCAACTTGTCTTCTAACTCCGTACCAATCTGCAGAAGGATATTTTTATACATATATGAAAATGCACAAATTAACATACATATATATAGCATACAAAAATCTAGCAGTGTATCCGTTGAACATATCACAGTAAAATTTTAGGTATTGTTATTTGAAAGTATCAACTTGACAGTGATGATTTTAAACAATGCAGCGCTCACTTTTACGGTTACAGTGAAAGAATTTCGGGATTTTTTAATGGAAACACAAATTTGTTTAATGGCAAAATGATTAGTATATTAGAGAACCACAAGTGTCGCTGGAGTGATTGGCACATAAAAAATTGTATCAAGTGAGATTGCCCAGATGAGAATTTTTAGTCCTAATCCTCACAACAAGGAGGAATTTCGGTGTACTTTTCATAACTCACAGGACATTTTGAAAAATAGCCTTGATTGCTGCAAAAAACAGCCTATAGAGACTCCAAATACGTTAGGTCCTTGTTTTGCTACATGAATTTTTGAAGAACATGGACTCTACTTTGATAAAATACAGCTCACTTTTGAAGATTTCCAGAAACAGTATTTATTGATGAATTTGGCTCCGTAATGGACGTATATTAAGATATACGTCCGGTCCAGAGAAAATGCTATTATTTCAATATTTTTTTTTGGAAATCTTCAAAATTTAACTGCATTGTATGGTAGTAAAGACCATGTTCTTTATTAATATCATGAAATAAAACAAGAAGCAAAATATGAGGAAGAATACACATTCAGTTATATTTAATTACTGGGGATATTTTACTTGCTTTAAGTTGAATTAATATTAGCGTTCAAACACCTCAGTTTTACTTATTTTTCAAAACACGGTTCTAGAGAAAGTAAACAGTTGAAGCGAAACACCAATTAAACTAAAATTGAAATGTAAATACGCACAAAATAAAAACAGGCAAACATATAAAGATTTTTAAATCAAACAATACTTTTGAGTTATGCATAAAATTTCTTACAATTTCTTCACATTTTTCTTTCATCAATGTTGCCACTTCTTGCAATAAATGTCGGACAGTAAAAACGAGATCAGTTAAAATTTGCCTAGTATTAGTCTGAAAAAAAAGTACATAAAAAGTACATTACTTATGTGTCACACACATACACTTTATTTTAAACTGGGAAGCTTGCTGCATCATACTAGTGTACTAAGTAAGTGAAATCTCTTACATTACAAATTTCACTGATACAGTAAAGTGTGAGAAAATATAAAATAACAATAGTTCCTTAGAAACAATTCTTAGCAGCACTTACAAATACAAATGCAACAGGTTACAGCAACAGGCTCTGGGCCCAACTGGTCTGGTCCTGGTCAAATTAAAGGGCCCAATGAAGATCAACGGCTTTCTTAAAGCTGTCTACTCCCTAGCTCCTTACCGCCTCTTCAGGTAAACTATTCCAAGCTCCCACTACCTAGCTAAAATGGTAATTTTTCTGAATTTCCGGTTAGCCTGAGATTTAAACAGCTTAAAACAATGACCCCTTGTCCTGCTTTCTATGCAAAACTTTAACCCCATAACATCTCTTACTGATGCCCTTAGCACCATATAGCATGCAGCAATCTGATGAGGCAAGTTAGGAATATTTCTGCAGGGGGGGGGGGCAAAATTTTAGTACTCAATGCAAACTATAAACAAAATAATTTCTCCAAACCCAAGGGATAACTGCCCCTCCTGATCCCCTTTAATAATGGGGTCGGCATCTGATGTACAATCTGTCTATGTATAACCTGCAAGACCTCTATATTTGCAACCCTTAGTCATAGGTACACATTTCTAGTTGAAAAAATAGTCAAAAATATGTGCATAGTAAAGATACTAAAAGTTTGAAGCAAAAAAGGAAAATTAGTAACAATTACTAACATTAAATTAAAAATTGAAACAACCCCCGACCCTGATTGTGATCTCATATTAAAACGAACTTCTCTGGTCATAAAGCATTTTGAATCTAGATATATTTACTTGTTTTTGATATTTGAAATTGTTAAAATCAATTACAAGTCTTTTAATAGTTCTCAAATAGAAACTGACAACAAAAACATTTTAAATCATTGAGTTTTCTTTCTCGTCGGCCAAAAATGAAAGATTTTCAGTCCTGTAGATTTAAGCCTAAGCTGCATTTGTTAACAATTACAAGTGTTTTATTTGTTAAAAAAAATAGAAACTGGCAACTGATAAACATTTTAATAAATTATAAGAGTTTGCTTCTCTTGTCTGCCAACAATGAAAGTGGTTCCGATTGCGTGAATAAAGGCTAAGCTGCATTTTCTAAAAAATGCTATAACTTGCGTTCTATAGAACATGGAAGATCCAATTACATCGTATCAGACACAGAAAACTTTTCTCTTTCATTTGGTGCTATTTTTCAAGTTTTAAAATTGTTTTCACTGCTAAAATCCCTAAAAACCTTTCAAAGGTTTTAATTAATATCTTGGTTAATTAATATCATCCGAAGACACAACATAACTAAGAATACTCTCGATCAACTCCCCTTTCGAACAAAATTTTTTTTTTCAAAATCGGTCCATTGGTTTAGGCTGCAGAGTGCCACAGAACACAGATACACATAAACGTCAAACACATAACCCCCCTTCTTTTGTGTGTCAGGGGTTAAAAAAATTAATTAAATAGTTAAAAATCAATTAAAATTAATTGCAATTTTGACGTCTTGTTTTTCACAATGGTGAATCGCGATAAGTGTGCGGAGTACGTCCGAGAGCACTTAACCTAACTTTGCCCCGAGCCTTAAAGTTAACCCAAAAAATATATTATTTTATCACAACTTATTTTTCGATTCAAACTAAATAATTTAATTCAAAACCTGATTTTGATCACTGTTGCAATCAAAAGTATGCATCTAGAACTAACGGTTGCAAAAATAAAGGTCTTGCACATTAAACGGCGACACACTGCATAGTGGTTACAATACAGAATTGTCCTAGCCCATTTTGTTGTGAAATAAAATCTATGCACTTTTTAGTACTGTATTATGCAATAAGTCTTCTAGCACTACTTACAAGGTAAGCAGAGTAGAAAAATTGGATTTTCTTGTACAATAGTTGGAACAGCATCAGAAAAAAATATAACAATAAGTTTAGACAGAAAAAAGCTTACCCCATCTACAAGTTTGCCAGCGTGATATAACTTTTCAATATAACTTGCAACTTGTGTAGCTATTGGAAACAGATCTTGCTGAACTGTAGCATGAGATATAGCAGTATACTTTACACTATAACAGAAATAAAAAAACACCTTAATGTATGATGTAAGGAAATCACCACATTATGAATAGTATGTTCTAACATTTGTTCACAATATGATACGCAAAAGCAATCAGCTAATACATGGGTACTAGAGGATTGCAATGTGCAAACTGGGCCACTAAAAGTTGCATAAGGGGGATTGGTTTGACAGTATTTTTGATCAAATATTTTGAGGAGAGCTGGGCTTCTTTTTGGGAAATTATCTTCATAGAAGCTGAGAAGATGGATATCAATAATACAATTGGACCTTAATAGCATGCATGTGATTACTTTCAAATCAATTTGGCTGAAAATATTTGACATGTTGTGACTGGTTGGTTCGACGGGCAAAAGTACTATTAAATGCATTGAGTAAAAAAAATTATGATTTTTTATTCTTAACTTTTATCGTTTTGGTTTCTTTAGCTTTGTTTAATTTATTTTTATTTTTTCAAATTGAAATTTCTAACTAAAACCAAGCAAGCGAAGAATGCTCCATTTTACAGCTGGTTAGATTGCGGTCCCCTCCCATTATCTTCATCTAGAGATCGTGGAAATTTTAGATGGAATGAAAATTTTAGCGCGGATGGGATTTTTTTTAAGGCAGATTGGTAGAAGGACGGAACTATGTTTTGCTAATCAAATTGGCTGATTTCAGCCAATTGGCTGAAGAATCACATGAAGGTTAATAGATGGTCACCTCTTGGGGCTTTGCCAAAATGGCCTTCCAAGTTAGAGGATCTTATAAGGAGGAAGACCCTTATGAAGGGATTTAAGACTGTAAAGAAATTTTAAATGCAAAGACTGTCCTAAAACATACTTAAATTTCCTTTACTTTTAGCAGTTATTACTTTTAAGTTATTTCTTGTAGAAAATTTATGTACGTTTTCTTTATTAAAATAATTGCTTGTAGTAATAAACAAGATTGATAACTGATTTTATGCGCTCAAACAAAGTAAAATAAGACTAAAAAAAAAACATTAACTGTTATTAACTACATAATATAAATTTTGCTGTTACAAAAACAATTCAGAAAGTAATTCATAAAAAAAATATTACATTTTTTAAGCTCACCATTTGATGAGTGCAACAGCTGCTTCACTAAAGCTGCCAACTAGTTGAGTCTCTTCTTCAGTTAAAGGACCAAGCTGCATTGAACGGCTTAAATTCCTTTTATCATGCCACATTTTCATGCTAGTCTCAAGTTGCTGCACAAAATAAAAGTTTTCAACCATTTTTCATCAAACATATAAGAAATAAATAAATAAATAAAATAATAATAATGCATGCCAAGTACAAAATGAATTGTAAACATTTATAATGATGGAAGAATTAAATAGAGTACATGTCTTTTGAAACTGTTTCCTAGTTTAACAGACTTCTTAATTTGATTGCATTGAAACAAAAGAAAGTTACGTGAAAATGTACTAAACTCGCTATGATAGCTGGATATCAAATTATCCTACCATTACAGCTGAAATGAAACTCTGGACTAAGGCGTAGCTCCCTTTATTTAAATACAAATTGCCCCTTTTTTGCACGCCATTTCAAAAAAAGTGGTAGTTTTCTTGATTTCGCTACTAGATGGCACTACAAAACCCATTTCACTGAAAACAATTTGCATACAAGCTTTGACTTTAGGAAAATATTTTTTCCCATGCATTTCAGATCATTCAGCTTAATTTTTTTATTTCAAGCTGTAAAAGTCTATGATACACATGGATTGATCAAATGTCAGTGGCATTATGCCTGGGAAAAGTTAGCATAAATATACCAATAATGTAGATGGTGATCATGAATTTGATTATTTTGCAAACGTTATGCCCTTATAATTAATTACACAAGCTGAATTATTTAGTTTCAAACAGAAACAAGCCGTCAAAATTTCCCGAATTATGTACAAACTGTTGATCCATACATAGATAGTAAAATTTAATAACAAAAGCATGAAAAATCCTCCAAAAAATTAAAATCAAGCAGCATAGAGAGGGTTTACAAGCTTAATTAAAGATTTAAAAAAATAGAGTTAGTTGATAAAAAATAGATAAAAGCCAGTTAGAAATACGTACTCTGTTTCTACATAGCACTTGCGTTCTATTTTTATGTACAATACAAATATAACCAGGTGGTTGAATCCATGCTTCTCCATCCACTTGAACAGGAACACCTTCATCACCTAAGATGATGATTTTTACTGACCTGCACTATAAGGGCAATACGGAAAAGAGAAGAAATGTTAGTTTAATTCATATAACATAGCGTGTGAAATTTTGTTAAGAATACAGCATAATGTATCTCACCTGAGCTATTCTGTGATGTTGTAAGTTTATTACTCGAGATGCAGCAATTTGAACAGTGCCAAAGACTGCTACAACTTCTAATATTTTATCATCAAATGCAGGAGCATAAAAAACCTGAAATGTTGAAAATTACAACAAAGATCAGATTTCAAGTAATATTATCGATATATATATAAATGAGGATGTATGTTTGCATGCATGTTTCTCATACAAAAACAGTTTTTGTCGGATTGTCATCAAACGGCACAGAGGTTCCTTGATGCACTAGAATTCACATAGGCGAGGTTTTAAAATTTTAAGAAAATTCAAACAGCTCAAAATTCAAATTTTTTGTCTCAAAATGGTTATTTTCTCTCAAAATTCAATATAAAGAAACAGAAATAAGCCTTTAAGTAGGGATGCACCGATTAATCGGCCATAATCAGCTACTTTGCCGATTATTAATAATCGGCAAAATCGAGCCGATTAATCGGCTGAAAAAATATTTTTCGAATATTATTCTTTAAGGTATACCTTCACTAAGAAACTATGATGAATAATTTTATTAACAGTAATAATAATCCTTACAGACAATGTAAAGCTTTTTTTTAATTAATTCTCTTACTTTGAATAAATATACAAAGACAATGTTGTAATATTTTTCATGTGGCGATAGTTTTCTCCTTAGCAGTGCTTTTAGATAACCTCTAATTTTCAAAGAATAAAAGTATTGAATTAAATTGCTGCTAATTATTACAAAATATAAATTAAAAATGCTCCTAAATTGGAGTGCTCACCACAGACTCCCCCTCCCCCCTTTTTTATGTACCAATTTTCATGTCCAATTAACATAACTAACAGTGTGTTAATTATATTATCTCTACTAATAATAAAGCTGAAGGTGGTTCTGTCTGTCCTTTCTTTCTTTCTTTCTGTCTGTCTGTTACGCGCGTAGCGCCAAAACCGTTCGGTCGATTTTCATGCCACTTGGCACAAAATTAGTTTGTAGCATGTAGTTTTGCACCTCGAAGCGATTTTTCGAAAATTCCATTTCGTTCTTTTTCTATTCGAATTCTTAGCAGAAATTCGATAAAATAGGGAAGAAATATTCCATACACATTTTCAAGTCTTATGTCATTCGAAAGCTTGAAATTTTCTGCACAAAATGACGTTTTTTCGAAGTTTCTACGATCATCAGGACAGCTGTAACAATTGTTTTTAGAATCCTGAAATTCAAGGCTTACCTTCAGTAAAGCAAGCCAAACGATTCTAAAATGGCTTTGCTCGCGAATAAAATTTGTTTGAAAATAGAGATGAAATGAATTATTTTATCAACGGAAATCAACTTTTCATGTTGTTACCATGGTTACGTTTTTATTTCGTTCTTTTTCCCTTAATAATTTTAAAAATGTATTTGTTTTTGTAACAATCCAAATGGCTTGAGTGAACGAATTTAGCTTTTAATTTATCGTTTGCTGGTTGATCTTTGTCGATGTTTATTGTTTTTATTATCATTGTGAAGAATAATGCACGAAATTTCTATGACTAATACTTAAAATTTTTAGAATAAGTTGAGTTTAAAAGAAAAAATTGCTCCAAATATACTTTTGCAATGTGATTATTTATTATTGGACTGTAATTTGCAGCAATAATTGCATTTAATAAATAATGAAAGACAATATTAAAAATTAATTTTTTGGCGACTTTTTTACAATTTGGCATTCAATTCTATTTCAGTATATTTACTTCTATCTTATTGCGATATTGCAACGTTCTTTATAAAGTATGTCATTTCGGAAAATGTATTATTTTGTTTTTGAAGTTAGGAAAGAAAACTTTCTTCTTCTTTTAAACTTTGGTCAGATTTCTGTTGGTTTCTGTGAGCAACAAAATTTTTCTTATTTTTTCTTTTGGCTTATTTTTGTGCACCTATCTTTGGGGTTGCATTCGAATGTCCCCAAGGGGGTGATTTACCCCTTTTATGGGGTAATCAGGGCTTTCAATGCAGACCAAAGTGATATGAATTGGCGCGACCACTTGGCGATATCTCGCCAAGCTTTTGGTCACCAAGTGTTTGACGCCAATTTGGCGACATATCGCCAAGTTGGCAATAAATGTAGCGAAAAAAAATTTTTTTTTGGGTTCAATTTGGCGCTATTGGCGATATTTTGCGAAAAATCTACTGAATGATGTTAAACTCGGCGATATTTAGGAGATTAATCATTGTAAAACATTTTTTTGCATTGTTTCGTGGCAAACTAGGGACGCAAATGTTTGAATTGTTATCTTACTCACTTCAAGTACTATTTTAGCACTTAAGGCATCTACTAAGAAATTTACACGTAAAAGGAAGTAGTGTAGGGTCCATACCAAATTTTTATATCATACTTTGAAGGAATTATAGTTGAATTATAACTAAAATAGAGTATTTTTTCTGCTATATCATTTTTTTACAAATGAACTTTTAATTTTATACCACGGGCAAAGCCGTGCGGGTACCGCTAGTTGACAATAATATGAGAATTGGTTCTACGAAATTTGATAAAATGTTGAAATTAGTTTGTGAAAACTAGGAAAATGGAAAAAAAATCTTCTCTCAGAAATCAATTACTTACTATTTCTAAACTTGGAATTGCATATGAGAGAAAAAACACTGATGGTAAAATTGGTGGTCGAAAAACAATCATTCTTATCATTAATCGGCTCAGTCGATTAATCGGCCGATTATCAACAATCGATTAATCGGTAATCAGTAATCGGCCAATTTGCTTATAGGTGAATCCATACCTTTAAGCATATAAATTGATAAAATTAAAAAAAAATTTGAATCTGAGTATTTTCCAGCAACCATTACAATTACCAATGAATTATCAATTTAAGGCTCACCTATTTCATTAAAGCATGAAATAAGTAAACATAATGCAATACTGGGTAACGCTGGGGAATAAGCTAGTAACAATATAAAATCTCATTATATCTGTAATAAAAATTATTTATGGACAAATATTGCAGGAAAAGTAATTGTTGATATTTTTAAAGCACACGCAGTTGAAAAAGAAAGCAGAAATAATATAAATAACAATGTTTTAGGTTTACTTTCAATGACAATAATAAAATTGATTTAAACATAAAGAATTTGATAGAAAGAAAAAAGCATGCTTACATCATCTTCTTTTGTGCCACCCCAGAAGTTAGATCCACCACCGTAACTAAACAAATGAGAATGAATTTTGCAATAATCTAATTGTGTATAATTGACTTTGATGCATACAGTTTTACTGAATAATTTCAAAACTATAAAAAACTTCATTAAAAGTAACTACTAATAGTTATTCAAAATTGAAATGGTTTCTTAGTAAAGTTAATCATCAAATTGATTATCACTTATGCTTTGTTTGAAGTTAGAACAAAAGAAAAGAAGGATCTTATCTTTAACTATTTTTTTTTCTTTTCTAGAAACCAATTTTAATATTATTAATATAGCAACAGTGAAGCTTGAACTAATAAAATATTTAATAGAGTGTATATATTTTTAAAAATACCTTTGCAACCAGGGTTGCCAGACGTCCCGGATTTCAAGGGACAGTCCCGTTTTTTGAAATATTGTCCCGCTTCCCGGGGAACTATGATACGGGACGGCTAAAGTCCCGTATTCTGGCTAGAAACAGCATTTTGCAAAACGAAACATTATGTTCAGAAAAAAAATGATGTAAAACAAAAAATGTGAAATAGAAATTGATTGAATTACAAAAATTTCCTGTTCTGAAGTAATGTTAGTGTTCTATTCATTTCGAGCAGAAATTATTGTGACAATAAATTCAACAAAAGTTCGTTGTAAAAGTGGTATATCTCCTTGGAAATAATTTTACTATGCCTTATTATACAAAAATCCCTTGCCAATTTTTTAATTATGAAAGAAATATATGTGTTCAGCTACTATTAATCACTAGATTTTTTGAATTAATCAATTTCAATCTTTTAAAATTTGCTTCGCTTCTCTTCGTTGTTATACTAAAAGATGCAACTGAATGTTATTCCTTGAAACACATAAATACGCTTTTTAAAAACATGAAAGATACGTAATTTTTACAATGAGCAACAAAAATATAAATTACAGTGAGCTTTATGGCAACCTAAAGACCATCAAAACTTAGAAAGAATTATTGCATCAGTAAAATAAAGTAGGAAATAGGATTAAAAAAAAAGAATTTTCCGACATTATAATAAGAATAATTATCATGTTATAATATTGACAAAACTGTACAATTTTTCCTCAAAAGATATTGAATACAGATATTTTTCTTTATTTTAACTTAATAGTGATTTCAAGTAGTAAGGTTCTATGTTCAAGTAGTCAGGTTAATTCTATGTAAAATAATTTTGCATTCAAATTTCCCCATTGGAACGTCTAGCTTTTTAAAAAAGTACATACTAAACATTTAGTCATCAGTGGAAGCGACTATTATATCCTTCACGTCTAGTGGCCCGTCATGTGGGACATGAGGACGGTGATCAATGGCATTCCCCTGGTTTTGGTAATTTAATATAATTACATATAAGTGGGAGAAACTTTTGCTTTTCTTTGGTATAATTTACATTGAAATTTGGTATAATTTACATCCCCCCCCCCCGGCAAAATTTGAAATGACGGCCCTGCGTCACTCAGGATAAAGGGGGTTTATAACACCAAAATACGAATTTTCACAAGAATTAGTGTTAAACCTTTTCCCACTAATATTCATGACGAAAAATGATATACAATGGTAAAAAGTGAAGTTTTATAGTGAAACTAGCCGGGTACCCGGCCCTGCCCGGGTGTCTGCCGGGTAATGTGTTTCAGTGAAACTCATTCGTAATTTTTTGCAGCATTAAAGTGCACATCCATATACATAAATGGCTACTTCTGTAAACAATGGCTATTTTTTCTGTCTGGATAAACTTAAAAAAACTGCATTACACACCCTAAATACAAATGCAAGCTACAAATAATGTTTAGGTAAATAGGAATTGTATATTAGCTTGGTATATTAAAATACATTTACAGTATCAATCGCACTGGAGTCAACCATTTTCAAATATTGCACGTTAAATAAGTCCCATTATTAGTCTTTATCCTTGTGACTCCATTTGTGAAAACTCAATTGGTAAAAACATCTCATGGGATTAAGAAATTTTTTTGACTATAAACACTTTCCATTTTCTATGTGTTGCCGAAATCAATTCCCTTTTTATTTACTCCGTTAGCGATTATTGGCAAAGATGAATGTAAAAATCCTAAGAAAGCAATAAATTTCATACTTACTCCAGAGAAGCCTTGGTTCACATTTTCATCACGGTTACTATTAATATTGTTGCTGCATGGCAACCAAATTTTTGCAACAATGCACTGAAAATTTAATCATTTAATGGGGAAATGACATAAAATTAACTGTTTTCCATAATAACTTTTTTAAACTAAGCTTTTTAGAAATAAATTATAGCTTATCCTGCTCTCTGTTACTGTAGCTATCTACGGTGAAAAAATGGTTAAAATCGGTTCAGTAGTTTGGAAGATTACCCCGGACATACGTTTTCAAAAGTAGTCTTTTATGTATATAGATTATTCAGTGAAGTTTATTATATGATCATTGTGTATTTTTTTCTTCATTTATATTTGTGAGAAACGTTTAATATTAAAGTCAAAGTTGTAAAAACTCAACCTTTGGACTTCATCTCTCAATCCCCCCCTCCCCCCAAGAGCCTGTCCCGTATTTACAGTTCGTGAATCTGGCAACCCTGTTTGCAACAGATACCAAAAAAATTGTCAACCAATCACCAAAGTAAAATTACTGCTGTTTCTGTCATTTAATTTTCATGTTTCTCACCAATCTAATCATTGATGTATTCAAAGCTGCATGATTTAATATATAATATTTTTTAGTTAATGTATTCTTGAATAAAGACAATGGTAAACCTCAGTTTCATTTATCAAATCACATCTCTACTTAAAGATCAATTAAATAAATTAAAAAAAAAAGCTATTATTTCTTTTATCTCATTTAGACAAAAGAAGTATTATCATTTTGAGTAAGATGCCCAAGCCCATCAGTTCAAATGCTTCCAGGGGGTGGTAGGGAGTGCATATACTCAATGTATAGTTTATTGAAAACCAACAAAAACTATGATAACACGTATAGTTAAATGCATTAAATCCTCGAAAGCTTCTTCTTGACTCTCCCTAAATAATGCACCAGAATAGTAAGTCTATCTCTTTAATTCTGTAAGGAATTTAAAGCATTAATAAAAAAACCGATACTGGATTTCTGGAGAATAAAGTTAAATTCACTTTAAACATTTAATTAATATGAAAATAGCTTTTAAAGTGCAGTTGCTCTTCCCAAGTTATTAGCTGTCAAAAAAGTGGTCCGCATTAAGTTGGCTAAAAGGTTCCAGCAGTATAATTTTCCTACGTATTGAATGAGTATATTGTATTATTATTCACTTAGAAGCATCAACTCAAAACATTATCAAAACATACCTGGGAATGTTCATAACTACAATGCCTTGTAGCGAGGGTAATGGTATTCTTCTACCATCACATTCTAAGTGAACCCTTTGTTCTAAGTTCTTAAATGTTTTATGTAAAAGCTCTTTGCCACCAAGAACACCATACCACATCAAATTCCTTGTGCGAGACCTTTAAATAAGAATATAAAAATGAATAAAATCAGCATACAAGCATTAACAATGAATAAAAACTTCTTTAAAGGGAGAAATGCATGTATTTTTTAGTTGCTTAGGTTTGATTGATCTTTTAAAAAACAATTCTGCAAAGCAAAACATTATTTAAGAAAGAAAAAAATCTCCAAAAATTGATACACAGAAAGATGTAAACTTCCAAATCAAGAAACAAGTTTGATTAAACTTGTTACCTAATTTGAAGCTGGCTTGAAAAGTCAGCAATTTTCTTTGGAAGAATATTTATTTAAAAATCTAGAGTCATTTGAAGATTTTCTTTACAGAGGCTATAATAGTTACATGAAAAAATTTCAAGGTTATTTTTTTTTTACTGGAATTGGGTTTCAAATTTTCGATGAAAAAACGTTAATTGTAATAGAATCTCATGTATTCATAAACATCAAAAACCGTCTCTCACTTTTTTCAGTCTTAAAGTGGAGCAGGGGAAAAAATTATATTGTTTGGGCTATGCTGCATTGTAAATGTGCACATAAAGAAATTATTTTCTTTATGTGCATTCATAAGGAACATGCATTCATTCATAAGGAGATTCATAAAGAACTAAAGAATCTCATGTATTCATAAACATCAAAAACCGTCTCTCGCTTTTTTCAGTCTTAAAGTGGAGCAGGGGGAAAAATTATATTGTTCGGGCTGTGCTGCATTGTAAATGTGCACATAAAGAAATTATTTTTTAAAGGAAATTTGTTGCTTTGTAATTCTAGCTTAAAGCAGAATTGTCAGATAAATTTCCCACTTTTGGTGGGAAAAAAACCTTACACTTAAAAGTTATATGGTGTACTGTCAAAAGTCTTAACTTTTTCACAAAAATAACCTTTGTTCAAACTTTTCAAGTCAATTAGGATGTAATTAACATCTCATTTTTAAGCAAAGTTTTCATGTAAACTATTCATTTCTGGGAAGAAAAACTTCTTGCACCAATGGAAATGCAATTTTAAACTTACAATTTAAAAAGTAAAAGGTTAATAAAAAGTGTCTACATGTCCCCTCCTCTCCAAAAAAAAAAAAAAAAAACCCTGCTTTCAAATTGATGTTTTAAATCAAAGAAAGCCTCAGAAAAATGGATTTCTTTTCAAAGAATAAAGTTTCAAAAGTATGTTATCCACAATTCTGAGCTCTCATAATTCATTTTTGTTGTTATCAATGAAAAAAAAAAAACTTGTCCCATCAACTAAACCAACTACCCAAGACAGAGCAAGTATAATATACACATTTGAAAATGAGTTTGGGAAAATAAATATTTGAGAAAGAAATTAGGGCACTAGAAAGCAAATTTTTAATCTTCAGGACAATTGGAAAAGTTAAAAAATTTAAAATTTTCACACCTATCTAGAAATACATACCTGCACTTTTCCGGATGTTCCTCCCTCTTGTTGTGGAATTCAAGAGATATTTTAGCATCTACACCAATTCCAAAATAATTATTCATGACACACTTTTCATCAAAACCTTCTCTGTAAAATAAATAAATTCCAACATAAAATTGCTTTATTACATTTCATTACATAAATCAAACAGAGCAGGTTTTCGATGGACCAAATAACATAATTCCCAACTAGCTGGTAAGAAAAATATTTGTTTTTAGTGATACAAATTTGTTAATTTATGAGATTACTTATGGCTGAGGGAAAACCTCTCTCAAAAACAATGTATATTTTTCTGATGCCTTAGGAAATTATGTAAAACTATTTTTTTTTTGCTGAAAAACTAAGCAATAAGTAGTAGTTTTAACAATACGTATGCATTACTCAGTCATTTCAACTTTCAACTGTAAAAAAACATAAGTTTAAATAAGTATTTATATACATATGCATATTTTTAAATGAACCATTGTATTAAAAAAAAAGAAATTAATAGAATATTCCATCAATTACTGTTATCAGAAAATGTTATACAAACAATTTTTTTTTTTGCTCTTTCACTGTTCTGCAGTTTAGGGCAGATTAATAAAAGAAGTGTCAAAGTGTTAGAGAAAATATAGTCAAGTTAAGCATTAAATTACACACAGGTTAGTCAAGATTATTTTCCATAGCTTTATTTATTAAAGCGTGTACATTAAAAGGAAATTGATGATAGGGAAAAAAACATTCACATAATGCATTTATTCCCCAATATTCCCTTAAATGTATATTTAGTAGTCTAATTAAATCTTTATTTTAATAGTACAGTTCAAGTACCTCAAAAATTAAATAACAAGTTTCAGAAAACTTTAGTAAGCAGTGCTATTGAACTTATTTTCAAATAGATTAAATAAAAATATATTTTGTTGGAGAAATGCTACAATATTTCTAATTTTGAAATTGAAACTATTTAAACACGAACATTAATGCAATGGACCAGCAACAGGTTCTTCATGTTTTGTTGCAGGAGCTAATAAACCATCAGCTTCTCACACAAAATGAAAGTAAGGAACAATCTAAAAAATTAAAAACAGAAATCTTCTGTTAAGCAGAATGCTCACCCCACGCAAATCTTTCCCAGTATCTCAAAAAGAAATCATATATAATTCAACATCATACAAATCATAAGTAAAGAGTAAAATAAGGGTTAGTTAATAAGGGAAAAAACCTTTGTAAAGATAAAAAAATGTATGGGCTTACAGCGACATTTCTTCAATGTCCATCAAAGGAGAGGCTGCAGCACAAAGGGCATCAGCATTAGCCAACAAAACTTTTCCAATCAGACTGTCTTTATTCAAGTTTGGCCACATGGGAAGCGATGCAAGAGGGTTGATAATCGGGAATTCTCTGCTATCGGCTTGACTGCTTTCGGAGAATGTCCGCTCATGTGCTTGCCCAGGAATCAGAGGAACATTTGCTCCTGATCCAAGCTGAAATGTAGCTGTGCCTAACTGTTTGAGAGTTGCACCACTGCTGATGCGGCGGGTAGCAGTGGGGGATTGAGCAGTTTCACCTGAATAAAACATCAATCAGAAGTAAATTTTCTGTGAAACAATTTCATGCATATGAAACTAGTTTCATAAAATGCAGTAAAACCCCATTATAGCAAAATTGCCATCATGTTCCTAGAAGTTTTAATAGAAAAGTCTTGTTTAATTTGCAAAATCTTACCTGTAGTACTTTTTATGCACAATATCTATTTTTGCACTCCTTTCCAAGCTCTTTATTTTAAAAGAAAATACACAAGTGTCCTCCAATAAGAGCTTTAATGATGTGTAGGTAACGGCTGTTAATTTGTATTTGCATATTTGAATTTTAAAGGAGTTCATTATAATATTCTACATCCAATAATGCAAGATATGTCAATAAAGTTTTTCAGGATATTTAATTCAGAGTCTGTTAGTACTGTAATGAATTGTATTACTGTTGTTAGTTGATATTTAATAAACATCGAGCCTTATTATACTACAGTTACGTTATAATATTGTAAAAAAATATGCCTTCTAACTGCTGTGGCATAAAACGGTCCTGCTATACTGTGTTTTAAGTAAAATATCAGTTAGCTTTATTTAAAGATAATAATATTTGTTATAAAAGCAAACTTTGTGTAAAATACATTAATTCTAAACAATTTCAGCAGCAAGAATCGCTGTAACTTTAAAACATGAAAAAAGGCACTATAAATAGTATTATCTGAAAACATTTTACTCACAGGGGGGATAATCTATAGAGTCTAATATTCGTTCAATTTTACAACATGGAGGATTTAAAAAAACAAATAAAATGAATAAAAACAGGCTTACTTTTTTTGGTCCCTGATAAACTACCAGCTCCTATTGTATCATCAGTCTCACTATGGGGAAGAAATTGCGATATGTCAGTTGTGAGAGACTGTAATTCAGGACTTAAGCTGGCTTCAGGAGGAAATGATGAGAGAGATTCAGGCGTAGGCTTTTCTGAAATGGGCGATGAACAAGGCGAAATGGCAGGTGAAGCATTTGGATGAGGAGACGGACATGGCGAGCTGTCAGCACTAGCGCCACCTTCTATGGTAGGCAGAGTCACTTGTAAAGTGTCTTTCAGTGATGCACCAACACTTTGACCCATTGAAGAACCCCAAGGGTTCCACAATGAATCGGGCCTTGAAGGTCGTTCTTCATCTAATATGACCGTTGGTGAGAGTTCTGGTATGCTTTGGGACTCAGATAGTTTCACATGAGTTTCTTCTGGAGATAAAGATGTTGGTTCTGAGATGGCAGACCTGAATCCATCAGGATTCCTATCATCCGTTTGTTCATTTTGTTCATCAACAGCTATGGAAAAAAAAAAAAAAGACAAAGAAAATTAATTCAAATCTTGAAAATCATTTCCAGTTGTGAAATACAAGATGTATTTTAAGTAATATTAATCATTATTCATTAAATGTTGTTAGTTGGATAATGATGAATTTGCATTGATACTTCAAAAATAGATTTCAAAGATTAGATAGGCTAAGGACTTCAAATTAAAATGAAACCAGTTTCTCAAAAAAGAAAAAGGTAGGTAATTTTAGCTGCTTTATAAACAATTATATGCAAAACAAATGGATGCATTAAATGTTCACTCAAAACAAAATAAGTTTATTTGAGTGAGCACTTAAAGTGCCCTAAACATCAAAGAGCAAATATTGAAATCTAATGCATTTATTTTTTACAAAAAAAAGTTATAACCTTCTTATCAAAATTATCAAGTAGTTAAGTAACATTAGTAAATGTATACATAGACACAGTATAAAAATATGCCAGGTACCGAATGTAGAAACATTTTTCTTTTTGCGTCAATCTTTTTGTGGCACTTAAAATGAAAAAAGATAATGCAATGTTATAAATTTTCAATATGAGCATAAATAAAATAAAATTATTTCCGATGATTTTAATATGATATTATATCACTCAAACACTCCTTTTATGAATCTAGAATCTTTTAAAAACATTTAAGAATATAAAAATGAATGTATACCTCTTTCTGTGTGTTCAATGATCTGCCTCACTGCTTTTTTCAAGCTATTAGCCCTGGACATCAGAGCTTCTCTTTGGATGAACGTAGTCTAAAATTTAAAAACAGAATAATAAATAAATAACCTAAACATATAATTAAACAAAATCACAGCTTTTCAGTTTATAGAAAAAAAAAACTTTATTTACATGGAAAAGGAAACACGAACAAACATTTCAAGAGCTTCAAGCATTTCATTAATTCAATACATTTCCTGAGGGAAAAGGAAGATTTGTTAATATAATTTGGGATCAAGGACTTTTCAACGGTATACATCTATCAAAGATAAATATTTCAATGAAATATGCTGAAAAACTTTTCTTTTATATTTTGAAAAAAAATTTAAGTTGTTATTTTCTAAAGATCCCAATAAAATCAGACAAGGTCCAAAAGACTATACTTGAAAAAAGTCAAGCATAAAGAGGAGATTGTAATAAGTACTGTCCCCAGTGATGCGTAATTAAATCATAACGTGGCTCAGGTGACGAAGATTTCTATGATCGTACTGACCAATAGTAAACAATGAAAATGCAGTTCAGAAACTTACGTCACAGGCAAAGGTTAAGACACCAACCCAGGCCAGATGTTACTTTCTCAAAACTAAACAAGTAATAGTAAAAACTGCTAACACCACAAAAGAAAACAGGGGAAGTTGGTGGGATTAACTAAAATTAAAAATAAAAATAAAGATTGCTAATTCTTTCCCAATAAAGAAGGTTAATATCTAAAAAGTGCACCTATGTATAACAGAAGACAAGCTTAATAAGTAAGATAAAGTAATATAGGCAAAATAAATGAAAAAGCAAAACAAACATTTGTAATTTATGAAAAAAAATCTGATTTATTCCAAACATACATTTGAAGCACATCTTAAAAAAATAAGAAAGGTAATCTTTAAAAATTTAACAAAGCATGTTTTAAATAGTTAACAAAAGACCTTTTTAGGCCGGCCAGATGGTAATTCACTTTCTGAAACTACTGAATCAGGTGTTTCAACTGGTATCCCTTCTTTTTCTAATTTTTTCTCTAGTAATTCATAAGATGCTGAAGATTCTTCCTTCAAGGCAAGTAATAACTTTTCCAATTTTTCATTCAACACTTCACACTAGAAAATGGGAAATAAATGGTTAAAAAAATTACGTAGGTTTTAAAACTGCAAGATTGAAATCACACTTCACAACCATTCATACAATAAAACAGAAATTAAAAAACATAATTTGATTATTTTGTTGCTTTACGTATTGCAATATCAGTTCACAATGATTCAGAATTGCCAAAAATAAACTATCTCTCACTTTTTATGTTTTTGAATCTCCACTCATTAGTGTTGTCTGCTTACAAACTAAAAAATCCCTCTTCCTTTTGATATCATAGGTAATTTATTTGTAATGTAGCATTTGTAATTTTTAATGAATCTTTGCAAAAGACTACCTCAGAACCAGAACAACGCAAGTCCAAAAATGGTTATTTTCACTTTATTACTGCGTCATTATGTGTGGAATTTTCTTTCTGCATCGACCCATGAGAACGTTAATCTATAAAATTAATTCCTTCACAATTATTTAGTAGCATTAAAAGAGTGCAAGTCCTATCCTTTGTATACATCCACAATCCTTTTTGCCCTCTACTGTAAAGTTACGAAAGTGGACTTAAATTTGTCTGGTTATGAGGTACAAGAATCATATACAAGGAGAAAAAATTTCATCCAACCAGGTTGTAGAGTTGTCGTGTTTAAACTACAATAATGTCCTGATGGAATATTTCTCTTATGTACTATTACGTAGGACGTATCAATAATTTAGGGGTAATGTCTTATATTCATTTCATTTATTTTTTAATAGAAAGTTGCTTTTTTAGCTCCTGCCCTAACTCAATCAGTCGTGATAAGAGATAGCCTCTACATTTAGACCATGAAAACACAACATGGTTATACATAGCTATAAGCTGTGGAAGAGAATAGCAATCATTATTAAAGATATGAATGCTGCATCTGAAAGTGACACTTTACTTCAACCTGTACAATTTTAGTTTCATATATATATATATATAATATATATATAATATATATATATATATATATATATATATATATATATATATATATATATTTATATTGTATTTTCGGTAATAACGCCACGGTGTTAAACACGTTTTTTTTTCCTCAGAAGCAAAAGTGCGGCCAATAACTCGGTGCGGCTTTTAAATAGTAATTCGAAAAAAATTAAAAGTAGTGCAGCAGCAGAAATGATGTGACCAACTTATCATATCAATCGGTTGTCCTTTTCGAATGCGGCATAGGTGCTAGGTGGTGCTGCATCTAATAAAGTCAGACTGAAAATTGTTACGTTTGGCAACAGCTCAACTTGCTTTAACTTCATCTTCATGTTTGTTTGCATTATCGGTAACACGTGGTGTTGGCAGCCGCTATATTGAGTCGTTATATTTTGTAATGTCTTCTGTCAGCTCTAAGCGTCGAAGTTTCATGGCGGAGTTCAAATTAAATGCTGTCACCCTAGCGAAAGTGAATGGTAATAGGCAAACAGAGCGGGAGCTGAATGTGGATGAAAAACGAATACGGGAGTAGAGAAAGCACTGTTGGTAACACCTAGAGAGAAACGGGCTCAACGCCGTGGTCCTGCTGCTAAGTGGAAAGACTTAGAAAAAGAACTGTGCGAGTGAATCGAGGATCAAAGAAAAAACGGCCGCTCCTTGTCTACAGTATTAATTCGAATAAAAGCGAAGCAGATGGTGATGGGTAAAGGCCTCGATAACTTTAAAGGTGGACCTTCTTGGTGCTTCTGGTTCTTCAAGAGGAATAAGCTGAGTACGAGAGCCCGGACAAGAGTTGGACAGAAACTACCCAATGACTGGGAAGAAAAGAAAGACTCATTCATAAAGTTCGTAAAACAAGAACTTGAAAGGTATGACTTGAAGACATTAGACATAGGGAATACGGATGAGATTCCTATGTCATTCGACATGCCTTCATCACGCACAGCTGATTTGTCGGAGTGAAGTCGGTTCCTATTGTTAGAACAGGAAACAAAAAAAATAGTTTCACAGTTGTGCTGTCTTGTTTAACATTAGGATTAGCATCGGGAGCTAAGTTACCTCCGATGGTGATTTTTAAAAGAAAACCACTCCAAAAGAGAACTTCCCAGCTGGGATAACAGTCCTGGCCAATGAAAAAGGCTGGATGAACTAGGATGTCAAGCAGGATTGGGCACAAAAATGCTGGAGAAAACGGCCCAATTCCTATTTCCAAAAAAAATGTTACTTGTCATGGACTCCATGAAGACGCACATTTCCGATGAGACTAAGAAAAGTCTCGCTTCAGAAAAAACAAGACTCACAATTGTGCCTGGAGGGTTGACCAAGTTATTGCAACCATGTGGACGTTGGCCGAAAATCACACTTTCACTAAAGGGAACCAGAAGCGTAAAGCAACGTTTAGTGATGTCTGCGCATGGATTGTGAACGAGTGAGATAAAATCCCGAAACAAATGACAGTGAGAGCTTTTCATAAGGCTGAAATTGTAAATACTGATGGAGTTACAACAACTCCAAGTGTAACTTCGGACGACGAAGACAATCCAGACATTGATGAATCTTTGCCTCCCAAGATTTTGGAAAGGTTACAAACAGATTCCGAGGGGGATGATTTTGAAGGGCATTTGGATCTATGAAATATATTAGTACCAGTGTTCTTTTTGTATTTATTATTCCTTTTGTGCATAATTCAGACATTGATGAACCTTTGCCGCCCGAGATTTTGGAAATGTTACAAACAGATTCCGAGGGGGATGATTTTGAAGGGTTTTTGGATTTGTGAAATGTATTAGTACCAGTTTTTCTTTTGTATTTAATATTCCTTTCGTACATAGTATTTTTTTTTTCTTTTTAAATAAATAGTATAATTGTCACTACGTTTAATGATTTTGCATTACAAGGTAAGTGTTTATGTTTATAATTCAATTTTATGTGTTTATTGCTGCACATTTTCTAAATTAAGAACTAGTGTGATAAACGGTATATATACAGGGTGTCCACTCCTATCGTGGACCAATAGCTAATTTCTAAACCGTTAGAGATAAGCATATAGTTTATTTAGGAAAAAATCTCCAAATTACGAAAGGAATTTTGGGTCTAATCAATGTTTTAAAAAAATCAAATTTTGAAAGAGTTACGAAATTTAGATTTTTATACAGCCCCCCAATCCTATCAATCATATTTAGTAAAACATTCTTGACACTGTAATGTTTAAAACTAAAAAAAAATCACTCTTCTACCACAAAAATTGACTGAGTTATGACGTTTTGAAAAATCAAGATTTTGCATTATTTCACGACGTCATGGGTGGAGCGATCTCTCGGTGACGTCATGAAATAATGCAAAATCTTGATTTTTCAAAACGTCATAACTCGGTCAATTTTTGTGGTAGAACAGTGATTTTTTTTTAGTTTTAAACGTTACAGTGTCAAGAATGTTTTACTAAATATGATTGACAGGACTGGGGGGCTGTATAAAAATTTAAATTTCATAACTCTTTCAAAATTTGATTTTTTGAAAAACATTGAATAGACCCAAAATTCCTTTCGTAATTTGGAGATTTGTTCCTAAATAAACTATATGCTTATCTCTAATGGTTTAGAAATTAGCTATTGGTCCACGATAGGAGTGGACACCCTGTATATATATATGCAACTTATTAACTAGGAATTTATTGTTGAGGTAGTAATATAGGTAGCAAAAGTTATAGAATATATTTCAGTGTATTTAAAAAGTTTTTTCAGTTACTTTTATGTTTGAAAGGGCAAAAAATTTTTTTGCATTTAATTAAGTGGCAGCATGATTCTATTCTCCTTTATCCAGGAACAACAAGGCAGCTTTCGTTAATATAACAAAGCAGTTTTACTCTACAGGATTTTTTTTTTAAATCTCAATAATAAATTTCATATTTGAAGGTCAGAACATAATTAAATACGTGTAATTTTTTTACAAATAAAAGGCACAATTTTTGATAAAAATAAGAGAGAGAAGAAATTGTAACTAACTTTATGAGTCATAGTATCTTCTGCATCAACATTTTCTTTAGAATATGCTACACCTACTTTTGCAATAAAACTTTTAACTGTTTCACAAAGAACTCTGTAAAAAAGAGGAAATTTTACATGAATCAGCAAAATATAAAGTTAAAAACATTGAATATAGATTGAAACATACTTTGCCGAAGAAATAACAACTGAATGCTGATCAGAATGAAGTATCTTTGTCAGGTGTGTAACAACAGAATCTTCATACTGGCTGATTGGCTCAAACTATAATGTGAAAACAGTCAGTGTACTTTTCTTACAGAAAGACTTTTTAACAAGTTTTTAAAAAAATCTATGCCAAAGTTTAAATGAAGCTAAAAACAATTTGTCATTTTTATGCCAATTATTAATGTCAAAAATAAATTGAATAGTTGAGTTAAAGTACAGTCAATATAGAGAGATTTAAAGTTAAGAATGTATTAACATAACAGTAGAATAGTGATCTCTGCATCAAGTTCATTTACTTCAAATAATAAGACAAAAACTTATCATTTTTGGAATTTATCTTACCCATGGTCATGGCCCAAACAAAGCGCAGGCGATTATAGAAAGTACCTTTGTGACAAGTTTTTTCAGAAGAAGAATGAAAGAAAGCATGTTACATTTAAAAAAAAACCCATATAATTTGTAAGAAATAATTTGTCTCGGATATTTCATGTAAAAGGAAATTTTTTTTGCTTCCTTTTCATTTTTCTTATTTTTCTTCCTTTCATACCGATTATTTTACTTATTGATTTATTTTTGACCTCAACAGTTTTTTGCTTCAACAGTGTTGGAATCGAAATCCTCTTCATCTTAAACAATTGAATTATCACTAATATTAAGCTTTATCAGAAAGGAAATCGCATTTATTTCATAGTAAATTTTGAGCCAAGGGAGATTGCATGAGTATAAAATAAAAAATAAAATACAACTTTAACCTTTTGGATCCGGGCTGTTTTTTTGGAAATTTTTCTTTCGACCCAGGTAGTACGACAGTTGAACCACAGATTTCTTTTCCATTGAAAAGAGAAGGTATAAACTGTCGTACCAGATGTAGGAAACCCTGAAAAAATCCCCGGCTCCAAAGGGTTCGAGCGAAAATCTCAGCCCCATCCTCTAAAAAAAAAGACTTACGGTACAGCATGTGTACTGCCCGGCTCCTAAAGGTTAAAGAAGCACAAATATGCAGGGGTACTGCAGACACGTGTTTTGGCGTTACAAGGAACGCCTTTATCAAATGAAAAAAATTGTGAGCTTATGGATGCACAGACATTTGACAAAAGCTTTTGTCGGATGTATCACGCGTATTTGTACTTCTTCAACATCATATTTTACTTTTGATTTTACATTTATTGCACAAAGGTATTTATGTACTTCATTGCATGAGAGGTTTGAATGTATAAATCCTGTTAGGTTAACAATTTTAAAGAAAGTGAAAAGTATAAGGAACTTTTACTTTTACCTCTAGCTGACTTTTTCTCCTTGATACCAAAGTCCCTTCATATGTCATGATGCACCACCTAAAATTTGGAAAAGAAATTGAGAAGTTAATTACTTTTTAACATTTTAATGAAATTTTAATTAAATTATTTGACTAGAAAACCAGCAAAATATACATTTACAAGTTGTTTTGTTATAGAAATGTGTTGCAATTTATTTTCCTTTTAAGAGCAATTTTGCAGTGACTTAATTTATAATGTAATATTTATAATATAAATTAATATTCATCCAGAAAAGGTATTGACATGACATTTAAAGGAAACAAAACAATTGTTTAAACTCAAGATTGTTTAACGCAAATACTTATATTTTAAAAATCTACTTTTTGGCCATAAAATTAACATTTAATTTCATTTATAGTTCATTATTATCTTTTCAAACTTCTAAATTTTTCAACTATAAAATAATAATTAAAATCATATATAGTCCATTGTTATCTTTTAAAAGTAACATTTTACGTATAAAACTATCATTTAATTTCATTAATTTATAGCTCATATTTATCTTTCAAAAGTTATGAATTTTAAATAATTATAAAATTAAAATAAAGGCTTTTGCGAAGAGTGCAGAATTTAAAAAAAAAGCCCCTTTTCCAAAAATGACCCTTAATATGATACCATACAGTAATTAATCAATCTATTGAAGCTCAATGTGGAAAATAAATTACCTATCTAAACTTCTAACGGTGGCTTTTTCATATTTTTCTAGTAATTGAGGAAGCTGAGCATCATCATCACAAGAGGATCCCCAGCCTAAAACACGAGCTAAATCATTTCCTGTTCCTAAAGGCAAAACTCCTACTTGGCACTAAAAAAGATGAAGTAAACAGAGGAAAAAATTAATTTTCAATCATTTTTACGTATATAATTAAATACATGAAAATGTATGATATATCTTGTAAAATTAACTCTAAACACGTCATCATACTTGTAACATTAGTTGCAAGTGAAGGACTGAAGTAATTTTTTTTTACTTTTTTTTGAAATATTTCTTGTATTTTGCTTTCTAATTCATGACAAACGTTCATGTTAACAAATTCCTGCATGTTGAACTCAAATTTCAGAAGAAAAAAAAAGCAACATTTGACTGAATTTCATAGTAAAAACATTGTTTATCAGACTAAATAAACAGGATACCTCTTTTATTAAAACTATTTTCTAACATGAAATTAAATGTACACATTTGCATGTGTATGCTTAGACAGTTTAGAAATGTCACTTCTTTTGTAGAGAAACAGTATCAGTTTCTTCTAAAGAGTCAGTGCGTAACATGTCCTAGATTTGAGACTACAAAAATAATTAAAATAAACATATTACACGGGGGGGGGGGCGCAGAGTAATACTCCCCAGCTGAAATTTTTTTTAAAATTCATTTTGCAATAATATAAATGAAAACAAAAATTTCCAGAGATTTTTAGTTTCTTAAAATCTATTTCATTGTAGCTAAGTCACTTTCAGTAGGTAAAAGGCTTGAATGAAAGTAAATTAACAACTATTACTTAAAAAGTTATATTTATTTAAAATTAAATCCTAATTAGTTAAAAAATATACCACTAAAATTTTTAGTTGACAAATTCTAGAGGTTGAACAAATTTTCAGAGTATTGAAAAATTACTGAGTAAATCCCAGATAAAAGCCTTTTATTTTTTATGAAAATAAATTGAATAAAGATTTAAAATAGTCCGAGTACAATGGCATTAAAAAAAAATAAATAGCTTTTCAACTGAACCTTATTCACAGACACAAGTCTTTTATATATTTTTTTCTTTCCTTTCTTTCTCTTTTTTTTTCGGGGGGGGGGAGTGTAACAGGATGTTCTTTAAAAAGTATTAAATAAGTAAATTGCATTAATTTACACACAATTTATGATGAGAACCCTCCCCAAAAATCATTCTAAAGACAATTTCACTAATATGTAAAAAGATAAAATGTACCTGATTATGCATATTTAGTTTGTCAATTTCCGTTAGCACCCAGCTAACACTTCCATCACCTCCACAAACTAAAATACGGAATGGATTAAATGTTTTAAACATCCTTAACCTGAAATAACAATAACAATCATTACAAAAACAACAAATATAGCTGAATAAGCAAAAAGAACACAGGGATATATTTTAAAAGATTGATATCAATATGATATGATCCGAGTACAGAATTCATTTCATTTATTCATCAAATATTCATATATTTATGTAATTATGATGTGAAAAAAATAATGAAGAAATCAAAGAAAAAGCTTAACATTTGAAATTATAGCCAGTAAAAAGAGAATGATTACAGCCAAAAATATCAGCAATCAAAAATGATGCCAAATTTCATGCAGAATAATGTTAAAGGATGATAATTCAAGAGATATTGAAAGTTAAAAGTTTTCTTTCAAAGAGAAAAAGAAATAAAACAAATAACATATGAACTGATTTCTCCCCCCAAATTGCCAGTGGCTTCAAATTGACTGGCTGCTTGCCTTGATCAGTTCAATTGTTTGATAAAGTCACGGGTGGAAAAAATATTTCTTTCCACTCAATAGCAAACTCTCTTCAGTCATAATTTTGGTTTTATAAAATTAATTTATACTTTTGTTAATGCCAACTATTTAATTTTCCATTATATATAAAGTTGGTCACTATTGAGGAGAGTCAAAAATGTTAAGAGCATGTTCTTGTCCTAGAGAATATTCTAAAGAAATTCAAATTTGGAAAATAACTGGCATTCTTTACTATCTTAAGTATTTATTTCAAAGTAATATTGATTCATCATTGCCAAAGTATAAATATAAAATTAGTTTTTAGTTTGATTTCATTACAATGATACTAAAAGTTTAGGAGAATTTTCTCTGAACAAAGTAGAAGATAAATGCAGAAGCGATTGAAAAAGGAAAGTACCCCTCCTCCTTTTCTTTGTACATTTGTTTTTAAAATAAAAATGAATGAACAGAAATGAGAAAAATCTTCAATATAGGTCTAAAACGTGTGCAGTGATGTTATTATGGAAACTACATTTTAGTAGAATATGCTCAGTATTCTCTTTCCCTCCAAAAGATTATTAAAAAAATGTTTACATATCTATCAGTCGCAATGACAAATTCCTTATAAAAAGCTTGCTCAGATATTTTAAAACCAAGTTTTCAACGTTTTACCTTCACCTTTTATGCTAAGAGCCATTATTTTGAAAATCGAACAAAAAAAGGAAATTTTGGCAGTGAAAATTTTTGATTTTCCTCATTTTTTTATATGTCAAAGTAGGTCATGAGAAATGAACATTCTGAAGTTTGAGGCCCCCCCAAAAAATTTTGTTCGCTCGGTAAAAATTCCCAAAGTTTGATGTTATGCAGCGCTTTTTTGGTAAAACGGCTGAAAGACGCATTTCAGTGCGCTGTAGTTTTTTACAGAAACACCACCCCATGGTTATGTTTACATTTATTGATTGTACAGTGTGTAGTTATGAGGACCCCATAGTTATTTGGGTTGGGGTGTGTTGCTTTCTTTAGTTAAGGGGTCGCAAAGTATGGTTTGTAGACCATTTTTGCTCGACTTTGAACTACGTTATTGCCCCCCTAAAAGTAACCCCCAGAAATTTTTTTAACATGTACTGTAAATTTATACTATGAAGAGAATATATGGTGCAAAAATTGTTTAATATCTCATTGCTTTGAAGAGAAAAAGACTTAGACATTTTTCAAATTTTCAAAATTTGCGTTTTTTTGATCGCATTTAACTCAAAACAGCAACTCTAGGGAAAAAAAGATTTAATGGATTATGGAACCTACAGATGTGTAGAATAACGAAAAAAAGAAAGTTGCGTGGGGTCTCGTCTCGTTTTCAAGAAAATATTTTTTTTTTTGTAGCTCATTTTAATGGTTTTTCTCATAGTAAAATGTGTCTATCAAGTAGGTCAGATCTGCTGAAACTCTAAGTGTATGGTAATGATATATTTAAATTTGTATAGGGAAAGAGAAGAAGACTAAAAACACTTAATTTTGTCTAATTTTTTTTATAATTTTTAGTTTTTTAATCGCAATTAACTCAAAAAACGTGAATTCCTGAGACTATTATTGAATGCTCATATTTCTACAGGGTATCTGACTCCACTCCTGGTACTCTTTCAAATTCATGGAACTTCCCTGTCTTTTCCATATGACTTTTGCAACCTATTTTCTCATGACTAGACTAAAAAAAAAAAAGAGAACTCTGCTTTGTTTCTTGAAAATTATGCACTTATTATTCTATCTTGCTCAAAGCAAATGACCATACATGGCGAACTGCGTTTCACAGCAAACAGAAGTCCGGTTCGCTCTTTGAGGTCAAACAAGTTCTGTCAAGAACTAAACGAGCCTACTTTCCGTACATCGACATCGGCATTCTAGCATCCTGATCATTATTCTCTTGATTATCTAAGACTAAAAATTATGTCAAAATACCTTTTTTAGCACTTGAAGCTGATTTCTAAAAGCAAATATACCCCTACTCATCAGATGAAATAGACACATAAAAGTAAATAAATGAATAAATAAAGAGTTTGTCGCACCTTTTAAGAATGTAACTGTTTACAGTTCTTCCGTAGCAAAATTCCTCAAGTGTTTTCAAAAAAAAATTTTAAAAAGTACAAAGTACATCAAACACACATTTTATCAAAGAAAGAAAAAAAAAAGAAAAAAAAAACTCGTCCGTTGATAAAATGTCTCGAATTTCCTTTTAATCCGTTGCCAGTTGTTAACTATAACTAAAGAATAAAATGCTCTCGTGAATGAAACATTTTTGTACAAAAAAATCGTCTGCCAAAAATAATAATAATAAATAATAATAATAAATTCAATAAAACAAATGAATAAATAAACAAAAAATCGTCTGCACAGTCAGTCATTTTTTTTTCGGACTGTTTACTTAAAAGTTATTAGGGGTGATAGCTTGCTTGAGCGGTTCAATGTTGAACGAAAAATTGTTCAAATCGGAAATGTAAATACGGGAATGAAGTATCCTTGAAAAGTTCTTTCCAACAAAAAAATGTTTGTTTCAATCGGGACTGTTCATTAAACAAGTAGTATCGCGGACCGGTTATTTGAACGGCTCAAAGTTGAACCAAAAATTGTTCAAATCAAAAAAGCAAATATGGGAATGAGCTGTACTCGCCGAGATCTTTCCAACAAAAAAAAGTTTGTCCAAATCAGAATGTTCATTCAAAAGTTATTAGGGGGGGACAGACAGACCGACCGACAGACCGACACACAAATTCCCCATCTCAATACCCTACTTTCAAATTTTTAATTTTTCGATATTCCTTTTACCTCTTTATTTTTTCAACTTGGCGATATTTTCTGGACTTGGCGATATTTTTTTTAACTTGGCGATTTTTTTTGGACTTGGCGATATTTTTTAGATGCATTAAGCTACTTTTAATACTTTTTTCGTCTTTCTTTTATTTTTAACGGGAAAGTAGGCTAAAAACGATCTTTTCCTATCGACATCCTCCCCACCGTGCTTGTCCTCAAACGTACTTTCATATAGCAATGAATTGTCTGTCCATAAATTTTACTGTAAGTTTAGATCCTGATATGAGTGAGGCGAAATCTGACTTCAAAACGGAACTCCTTGAGTTCCTGCCCCCCCCCCCTACCTACCTACACCATTCTTTAAAATTCAAAATCGTTTTTTAATTTGTTTTTCTTTTGCATAAAACTCCTCGAAAGAAAAAGATTCAAACAAGTTTTAAAAGAAAAAGGAATCAAATGAAGCGGGTAGGGGGGGGGGAGGAGACCAAATGTAAAAGGCAAATCTGCCTATTCCGGGGAAAAAACCATCGAGTCTATCTTTTTGTCGTTCAAGGTCATATTTTATCAGATGACGGAGTCCGCGCACATGCGCAGTTACACAAAATTCGCCGCTCACGGTTTTAACGTTGAGAATTCATCTGATTGGTCAACACAATGCAACTTGCTGGAAATTGTAATTGACAAATCAGATTGCACCCAATAACGAAGTTAGAATGACGGCGGAAGTGTTTTCGTTCTTCCGAGATCGCGGGAAAAATTTCAATCGGTCCGGAGCGCTAAAATCCATGATAAACAGTCAGTTTCCATGACTTTTGGACATTTTTCGCTGAAATCCATGACTTTCCATGACCAATTTCGATCATATTTGAAATCCATGACTTTCCCTGACTTTCCATGACTTTCCATATGCGCGGACACCCTGTTTCTAGCTTTGAAATATTGGAAAAAGTATATTCGGTGAGGTATCTTCAGATGCATTCTAGTGCGAGGTCACAGTGACCTCCCGAAAAATTTCATGATCGAAAAATTTTGCTGACGATTCGGCAAATTTGGAAACTATTGCAACATTGAGATTTTTTAATGATACATTTTTCTCACATGTGCTTGATCGTATTCTGTAAAAATTTAAGTTTCAGTCCCCACGAGTATCTTATGCTTCTCAAGAAGATGTTCTTAATTTGCCAAAGGAATTTCCCAATTTTTCCGAATGATAAAATACAATCAAGCCCACATGTAAAAAATAAATAAATAAATAGAAAATTTCTATGTTGCAGTATTGTTTCTAAAGTTGCTGAATCTTCAGAAAAAAATTTCGAATATGAAATTTTTCTGGAGGTCACAGTGACCTCCTTTGACTTCCCATTGGGGAGCCTCTAAAAATACCTCACAGTATTTACTTTTTCGAATATTTCCAGTCATTGCCAACTAGTAATATGTAAATTCAATAATTCCCTCAGTAACGATTTATCGTTTTTTGATATAATTGCAATAAGAAGCTAAAAGTTCTAAAAATTCAGACACAATTAAGTGCTGTGATTCTTTTTCACTATTACTATACACTCAAAAATTACTATACACACATACATAAATTATCATATATTTTAAGTTTTAGCAGATCTGACCTACATACTGGACACATTTTACTACGGGAGAACGTATTAAAATCTGCTACATTTTTTTTTCTATAAAACTAGAAGAGACCCCTGGCCGCTTTATTTTGTACGTCGTTTTACACATATGCAGGTATCATATAATATAAAAAAATAATCATAACATGTAAAAAATAAATAAATAGAAAAGTTCAATGTTGCAGTATTGTTTCCAACTTTGCCGAATCATCAGCAAAATTTTTCGATCATGAAATTTTTCGGGAGGTCACTGTGACCTCCCACTAGAATACATCTGAAGATACCTCACCGAATTTACTTTTTCCAATATTTCAAAGCTAGTAATATGTGCATTCAATAATAGTCTCAGGATTTCACGTTTTTTGAGTTAATTGCAATTAAAAAACTAAAAATTATAAAAAATTTAGACAAAATTAAGTGTTTTTAGTCTTTTTCTCTTTCCCTATACAAATTTAAATATATCATTACTATATACTTAGAGTTTCAGCAGATCTGACCTACTTGATGGACACATTTTACTATGAGAAAAAAGCATTAAAATGAGCTACAAAAAAATTATTTTCTTGAAAACGAGACGAGACCCCACGCAACTTTCTTTTTTACGTTATTCTACACATCTGTAGGTTCCATAATCCATAAAAGCTTTTTTTCCCTAGAGTTGCTGTTTTGAGTTAAATGCGATCAAAAAACCGCAAATTTTGAAAATTTGAAAAATGTCTAAGTCTTTTTCTCTTCAAAGCAATGAGATATTAAACAATTTTCGTACCACATATTCTCTTCATAGTATAAATTTTCAGTATATGTTAAAAAAATTTCGGGGGGTTGCTTTTAGGGGGGAAATAACGCAGTTCAAAGTCGAGCGAAAATGGTCTAAAAACCATACTTTGCGGCCCCTTAACTAAAGAAAGCAACACACCCCAACCCAAATAACTATGGGGTCCTCATAACTACACACTGTACAATCAATAAATGTAAACATAACCATGGGGTGGTGTTTCTGTAAAAAACTACAGCGCACTGAAATGCGTCTTTCAGCCGTTTTACCAAAAAAGCGCTGCATAACATCAAACTTTGGGAATTTTTACCGAGCGAACAAAATTTTTTGGGGGGCTACAAACTTCAGAATGTTCATTTCTCATGACCTACTTTGACATATAAAGAAATGAGGAAAATAAAAAATGGTCACTGCCACACCTTGTCTGAATTTCAAAATAATGGCTCCTAATAACTAGATAATTTGTATAACAATACAACAATAGTTTTAATTTAATAATGATTCATTCAATGTTACAATATTTTTCTTTTCCAGCCTTTTTTAATCAAATACAAAAGTGACAACCAGCAACATGCTCTGGGCTCAGCTAGACCGGGCCTTGTAACAGGTTTTGTAAAAATAGCACTGCATTACTAAATTATAAACAATAAATTGATAAATGTGTCTTGTAAATATTTATATTATTTTACTTTAGTTAATCTTTAAGAGCCGGATGGTACACATGCTGTACCGCAAGTCTTTTTTCCTTTGAGGACGGGTTGAAATCTTCGCTTCTACCCTTTGGAGCAGGGGATTTTATAATGATTTCAAACCCCTTTAATGGGGGATTACGACTTTGTATTCGAACCACGAAGTCATAAAACCTGTGTGCTTGCCGTTGCACCTTCCCATCTTCAGAGGAAAAGAGATCTGAGGTTCAACACTTGTACTGCCCGTCTTGAAAGGAAAACTTCTATATGAACAGCCCGGATCCAAAAGGTTAAGTTTATTTTCAGAAACACTCATTTTGCAACTAAACAAACTAATTCCATCATTAAAAAAAGAAAAATAAAATAAATTTAAAAAAAAAATATGACCAAACATTAATCAAAAGCTGGAAGTCTAAGTAATGTAAAAAGGGTAGTTTAAAATTTAATAAAGTTATGTTTAATATAGCAAATTATTCGAAACGGGACAAAGAGCTTCGGGAAATAGTTGCAAGAATATATTAGAACTTAAGATGGAAAAACTTTGAAAACATAAAAAAGTCAAATGAGGAGTATTATAAAAAGAAATCATAAATTTATAATGAGTCTTAGAGACTTAATTACGCAACAAACTTGGCATAAGCATTTCAGCTTTTTCAATATAAGAAAAAAAATTTTTATTAATAATTGCTGAAAAAAAAATTAAGGATGAAAATGAATGAAAAGAGATTTGCTGACATTTTCTAAGTTGTATCCAACCAAAACTAATTTCAATTAAAAATAAATTTTACCCCAAAGCTGGTCCCCCATTCATAAGATCGAACACTTGCGCAGGATTGAGCAGCTGTTTAAAACGTCTCAAAAACTTTACACCTTGGTTGTCTCCTGACTTAGAATTAACAAATACTAGAAGAGGACTACATCCTAAAGGACACGTTGCTTTCCAAGATTCATCATTGCCAATGCTGTGAAGAGCAGTAGGCGGAACTATGGAGGCACGGCAAACACCAAGAGGGCACTTTTCGGGATATTGGGCTTTACAAGATGAATGTACCTGGGTAAATGAAAAAGGTACCATTTTTTACAAAATTGGACTCATTTCTTTCTTTTTTTGCATTAATAAATAAACAAGCTGTAGAAACACTCTTGAGGCATAAATTATTTCAGAGAAGTGATACAATTCATGAAAGACTTCAAATACATTGATTGCATAGCAGATTTAAAACTAATTGAGCACATATTGGAAATAATTTTAAAATTTCAGTATCTACCCACTTTCAGCTCCATACAGAGCTAACTATTTATCTATAATTCAGCCTTAAACACACAGATTCAGATCACTATTCAGAAGCAGAATAGTTAACCACAAAAAATGCATACATTTTACAACTCTTTAATAAATGATTTTAAGTGCAGTTTTTTAATTCATCACACAAACGTTTAGCTATTTTTGAAATTCAGTTTTTTTTTAAATTAATAACAAAGATAAGTGTAAAAGTTTAAACAAAAGTTAATCAGTAGTCTATATAATACAGACTTAGATTTATTATATCAAATAAAAACTTTGAAAGTACCAAATATTGAGATTTTTTTTTTTAACAAAAAAATTTTACCATGGCTCTACACCAAAGGCACCTCCAATCTTGTAATCTCAAAACACTTCCACAAGTTTTATCACAGATACTACATTTTGCACTGACAGGCAGGTTACCTTCTAACCACTGATGAGGCATGGCAATATTCTAATTGAAAAGTTTGAAAAAAACATTTATTAAGATCAAGAAAATACATGTAAAACGTCCTATCCACATTTTTGACAAGAAATATTAAATACACAAGATAAGTTTTACTATTCGTCATATTATACTTTCATTTTAAAGCTCAGTTTAACTTTGGGAAGGATAAAATTTCATAAACTAGTTTGATACTAATGTGCTAATTTTTTATTCAGTATTGAAAAAATTGTTTCATTTTCGCATATATTTACAGAAAATTATTAATAATAGAATAGATTTTACAAAAAAATAAGATATATATATATATATATATATATATATATATATATATATACAGACAGGTTTTGCGAAAAAGAAAGAAGTATAAAATTAATAACAATAATAAGCCAGACAATTTATAACAATTTCAATAAATATAAAGTCTTTTTCATTTTTATGAAAAATTAGCAAAAGTATAACCACTAGCAAGATAAAATAAGTAGAAATAGGTTCCACTAAAATTAGCACAGAAAATTCAGAATGAAATAAAATGAAATGGCTAATTCTATATTTTATGTCATAGTTTTAAACTCTTTGAAACCAAAATTTCAAACTCTTTTAAAAGCTGATATAGAAAACTATAAAAATTTATGCAAAACCATTTTTTGAAATGTCTGTTTCACTAAAACCTGATTTTTAATGAACATGGGTTTTATATGGAATACAACCTCTCACTCTAAGCAGTCCATAAAACAGGTGATACCAGCTCAGGTTATCGACAAAAGAAAAAACCTAAGATGCTTCGACGCCCAACAGACCATGCGAACAGTGCAAGCAGAGTTTTTCTAAACATCTACATTGAATAGTTCATCTTTATTATGATGCTGTAGAGATTTAGAGCTTAGAAAAGCATAACAAGCTGGAAGGTTTTATATGTTGTAACGAGCAATACAATGTATATAAGAACAAAAAACCCCTTTTTTATGGTAAAAAAAAAGCTATGAAACTAAGCTACCATCACTATACTATTTCAATTAATTTTCACATGCATGGATCATTGTGCATAAGGGAGTAGTATAACTACATTGTTTTATATTATATGCAAATTATATGTTTACTTATGTACATTTTAAAAACATTATAATCAAAAATTTGAGTGATAAGTATGAATTTTATATGAGAGAGGCATTAAAAAAAAGTTTTTTCTAAAAGGCAACATTCAAGTTACAATGAAAGTATGCAAAATTTATTTCCAACTATTCATATAAATTATTTAAGAAAGAAAAACAAAATGTGGTTATTTTCAAGTGATCTGCAATGCAAATTATGTCAAAAAAGATTGAAATACTTACAATGTCTTCATCTTCGATAATATCTTTACCTACAGATGATAATGTGGTCCATTTACAACTATTAGGAGCTTTTACTGCACAACGTTTATGGGCTTTAAATTTACACACTGTAAAAAAAATATACATATATACATACATTATAAAATGATTTCGCTATATTTCATGTGTACACATTTAAAAGTATGTATGGCAAAAAACCAGAGCTTAGTTGCCAACAATTTGTCTTAAATATAATCATTTACTTAGTTACCAGAAAAAAATATCAGGGTAAGAAACACTACTTATGCAGTTTACTTAAAAATACATATATAAAACATTTAATGATTATGACAAAAAATAGTGGTTTATTTCTCTTTTGCCAAAGCAGAATGATCTGTTCGTTACAAAGACAAAAAAGAGCTCTTTTTTTTTGCACATAACTATTTGACACCGCTGTTAATTACTTTTACAATGCAAGTTACTTTTCATAAAATATGTAGGAAAAAGCAGCATGCAAATGGAATTTATGATGAAATTAGTCAAAGGATATCCTTTAGAGATGAAAAAAATAAGATTAACAAAATCAAAATCGCTTCACTTCAACATGGAAAATTGAAGAGCAAATTGTGCTAACTAAAATGAAAGTGGATGCATTTCAGAAAGGTTGTCACACAAACTTAGCTGGAATAAAGGCACATGATTCTGCAACGAGGAAGATAAGAAGATAAGAGTCATTGAATTAATTATTGTTGTACCATGTCAAATAAAAGTTATGAAATAATGAATAAAACTTAATTAATTAATTTTATTACATACAATTGTTTTGTACTTTGAAAAATATATTGAGAGAATTTTCAAGAGGTTGCAACTGCTCTTATGTGTTCCCCACTCACAGAACTCCTTTTAGGAATGGGTTATTTCTCTAGTGTTGTTTTTGAGATGAATTTGAAAAAAAAAATTTAATACAAAAAATTTTCAAAATCTGAAATATTTTTTGAATATGTTACAATTTGAATGTTGTTACAATTTAACAAATAAAAATAAATCAATAAAAAAATATTTTTCAAAGTAAAATCAGTGTTACCTTCACAAGACAAACCATGAGATGTTACTCCTGACAAAGCTTCTCTACAGACATTACAGTACGTGGGTCGGGCATGAGATGTTACGTACCAGTTATGTTGACCAGATAGAAATTCATGATGATCTATACCCTAATTTAAAAGAATAAGCATAAAAATAATATGAGAATAGTATCATTATATTCACGAAAAATATTTTTAATAATTTTAATTTAAATTTATAAACACTTTGAAAATATGGTAATTATTTTGATTTCCAACTTAATTTTTTGAAAACATATTCAAAATTTGAATCTGAAATCACTATATTTATAGCTTATCATCATTTTAATATACTCAGAAGATAACATAAGCGTAAAACTTATGGTATAGCATTTTTATCCCAAGGCAAAAGTTAGACGGTAAATTTCTTTTCAAACTATTTTATGAATTATGTAGATGTGCTAAGAATATGATATTACAAATGCATTATATTAATAAATAATGTTTTTTATTAGTAAATTAAAAAAATATATACTTCCGCTTGCTGTTCAAAGAAAAAATAAAATTTATAAAATGAACTGAAGTTTGAACTCAAACAACATTTTCTTTTCTTTTTATGAGCTCCAACATTTAACTGAAGCATGAATTAAATCACTATTCAAAGTTGTGAAGAAAATAATTTTACTTAGTTTAATATTTGTAAAGTAAAACATGCTCCGCGGTCGGTCAGCAACCGTCGATCGATCGGTCGATCTCGAAAGCATTTTCTGTCGATCGTGGTAATATTTTGAACCTTACTTTCCGTAGGAAAAAAATTAATAAACATCAATTTCTGGAATCAAATTATGTTTAACGTCTAAACCAAAAGATATTCCAAACATTTGCAAACTTTTAGTCCCTATTTTATAAATTTTGAATAAAGAAATATACTTGCGCCCGAAAATTTTTTGATGAAAGATAACAAACATTATTTTAGCAATTTACTGCAACTACTTAATGAGTATATATTTTTTTTCTTTTGAAAAGCTTTAAGTTTCAATTTGAAGTCAGTACAGTCTCTACCAAACCGTATATGCAAGACATCCGTTTAAGTCCACATGTATGCGTCGCCCCCCCCCAACCCCCGTTCACTTAACTTGGAAAGTAGATCTTCAGTCCATTTAGTTTGCTGACCGCTGTGCTACATCTTCAAATGCACGTAATAAATTTGCTTGTTTAATATTATCATAAAAGTTACAGTAATAAAGTAATAGTAATTAAGAAGTAAAGAACTTTTCATTTTGTACTGCATATTTTTGCTGAAATACTTTTTTTTAAAGGGGGAAGGGGGGGGGGCTCTGTTTTCAATTCAAAACTCAACCCTGACCAAACTAAAATTTAAAAAAGTAATAATGAGTATCAGATGTTTATTATTCCTTATTTACCATTGAGATATTGAACGTTTTTTTTAGAACGTTTTAATAGCATGCACCTAATTTGTAATTCATTAGTAGTAATGAGAAACAAAAAGCGGAGGGGGATAGTTTACCTTAAGAAATTATGACGTAAAATTTTACTAGAATCAATTGGTATAAAAAGTGTTTAACAAAACATATACAGGTATGATCGTAACTTCTTTCTGAATACAGTAATAATAACAGGAAAAAAAATGTTACCTCATAAAAATCTTTATTGCTGACATTTTTAAGGGCAGTTATCCATTCCTCCATCTCTTTTCGAGATTCGGCACAAAGGATTAAACGGCGAAATGGAGTAATGACCTACATACAAAAATTTGAATGAAATAAAGTAAAAATTTGACTAGAATAAAGCAAAATTGTTTGAAAATTTTTAATTGAACATGACAAGAAAAATAACTGGTGTATGAGAAAAAAACAAATAATTTATTGACAGTTCAAAGTATTTGAATTATTAAGTACAGGGTTCAACTACATACCCAGAATATAAAGAGTGAACAGTAATTAACGATCTGATGTTAAAAATTAATTTTCTGAAAACTACCGATTCAAAGAATTCTATTTAAATTCTAAAACAAATAAAAATAAAAAACATGTGAATTCGTTTTATATGAATCAAGTACGGATCCAGAAATTTTCAAGGGAGGAGCCATCGATTTTTTTACATGCTTTTTACTATGTATAACACTAGTATAAAATTGAATTTTTAGAACTTCAATATCGAAAAATTAAAGGTGAAGAGTCTCCCCCAGGGAGGGGCGGTCGCCACTCCGTCCGTCCCTGCAGGGGTACCCACAGGGGGGGATTATGGCGCAAGTTGCGCCATCAAAATTTTTGGGGGGGATTTTTTAAAACTAATTCATTTATTTACTTATTTATTTAAATTATTTACTGATTTTTTAATAAAAATTCTTCATTAATTAATATTTTTAATTTAAATTAGTTCTTTTATTTCTTTATAATAATTATTTATTTATTTATTTTGTGTGTGTGAGTGCTTGGAATGTCTGGAAGAGAAAAAAAGCGATTCTGTTCACGCATAATTAGTACTTTTAGAAAATTAATAATAAATAAAAATAAATAAATAATATTTAAAAGAATAAATAAATTATATTTAAAAGAATAAATAAATAATATTTAAAAGAATAAATAAATAATATTTAAAAGAATAAATAAATAATATTTAAAAGAATAAATAAATAATATTTAAAAAATAAATAAATATTTAAAAATAATAATATTTTTAAAAATAAATAAAATAAAAATAGAGGTAAAATTAAAAAGCACAAGAGGGTTGTGAAAAATTTTGGGGAGGAATTTGCGCCATTGAGCTTGGGGGGGATGGGCACTCCTGCATCCTTGATATGCATTCGATGTGCTTTCCATCTCTAGCTATAAAATGGCGCAAACGAATAGCGAAATTATGCATCACTCGCTGAAAAGTCGGAAGTTTCAACGCTTTCAATAACCGCTGAAATTTCGAATCAAATGCAGGCCCGTCATCTGAAGTTTTTCTGGGGGGGGGGCAAAGGGTAAAAATACATTACAATTTCATCAGAAAACAACAAAAACCACGCCCACTTACATGTAAATACAATGATTTCTCAAAGTCGGGGGGGGGGGCAATTGACCCCCCTAAATGATGGGCCTGATCAAACGATGTTGATGGTAGACACTCTCGGATCAATGTCTTGAATTTGAACTCAGACGCAAACTTCTTTGAGTTAAAATTGTTCTGTTGTTTGAATAATACGTTTGAACGATGAACATTCGCTTTAAGACGCTATGTCTCGATATTTTCACAGAAAAATAAACAACAAAAGCCAACTCAATAAAATTATGCAAAAAAAAAAAAAAGAACGACCAATGCTGAGAATCTAACCTCCAAATTTGGACATGATACACCAAACATTTTTCGAGAAATTGACATTTCTTTTCAGCGCGTTAAATACTGGTCACCATACCCTGTACAATACTAAAGTACAATAATATCTTAGTATTAACAAAGTGTAAAGGAAGCCATTACGAAAGTAATAACAACAAGTGCTATTTTTTTTTCTTCAAGTGCATTTCATGCGCCCAATGCAGAAATCTTTTTTCTCTAAATCGAAAAACTTGATTTACGCGTAAATACACACACATAATAATAAAATACAAAATGTAATTTTAATAAGTTTGTGCTAATTCAACAAAAGATAACAAGACTCAAACAAAAGTGCAAAGGATTCTATCTTTTTTAGTTACTTACCTGGAAACTATGATTGACATTTTTTATACTACATTCTGCTATGCTAAGGTCAGTAAGGTCCACCTCTTCAAAAATCACAGACTGCAAAAAGAAAAGAAAAGGAGCAACATTAACTACTCTCTCTCGCTAAAAAAAAAAAAAAAAAAAAAAAAGATTTTTCTTTGGAGGGGGGGGGGGGAGGGAGCTCAGAAATATTCAGAAGGCAAAGCATTAACAGAAACATAAAAATATGTGTTTAAAAACGGCCATAAATGATGTCGCCTTTTGTTTTCAAAATTTTGACCCCCTCCTCCTTTGTCACTCCCCAAGTAGCACACTTCGTTTTTTAAAGGTTGTAAAATGGTTATTAACGTTGTGACAACGGATTAAAAACGTTTATAAAACGTTTAAACGTTTTTTGTGCTACTTGGGTCAGTGCCTCACTTCATGTCACTCCCTCTCCTTTTTTTCACATGTTACGTTATTTTTCAAACTTACTCACACGTCTTGTTACCTTCTCCATTGTCACAAACCGTCACAATTTCAAAAACACCCCACCCCCTCAAAGCGCGACATCATTTGTGTGGACACCCTTTATATTAATATTTAAAGAAATAAATTCATAAATTAATTTGATCAATCAACTTATTCGAATGAATTAATAAATTTTCAAAAAGTAACTTTAATTTTAGAGACGTAAGCATATAACTTCAAAAGATTGAATTCTACAGTGCTTTGCTACAGGGAAGTGTAACTATAACCACACATTTGGGTTAAAAAAAAAAAAAAAGGTTCTTGTTTGGAGACTTTTAGAATGTGCTCATCCAAATTCAATGTAAACGGAACGTACGAAATATGATTGTTGAACTAGCTTCATTGTACTTATTAATTTATCAATCAAAAACTGGCGTACATAAAATTGCATTGTTAAAACTACTAAAACAATTACAAAATTCTACTCAGTTTTTTTTCCTCGATGAGGAAGAAAAATATTCTTTAAACTACAGAGATAGGTAAAAATAACTGTTTCATATACAAATAAATCTGCTACTATACAAAAAAAGGGGAAAAAATACTTTAATTTAATTTGCTTGCTTGTGAATGAAAATTTGCAAATATTTCTTAGCTGATTTTTGGATTTTTTAAGAGATTAATTTCTTTAACTCAAATATTCATCATTTCTTTTTTACCGTAAAAATAATGAACTATTTCTCAAAAGCTTTTCGGCCCTTCGATCAAATGTATATTTAATGGAGTCAATAAAATTTTAAATTTAAGAACATAATTATAAAAGTTTTGTTATAAACGTAAGGGTCCAACAGCTGCAGATGCGATCATTTTGCAACAGCAAATCTTGGTTTTTGAGCAAAGAAAAATAACGTTTTGCAGCAGCAATTCAAGTATAGTTACTATACTCAAAAATAAAACTTTGAAGCAAAAATTTGTGAATTTGGAGTTGCGGAGAGACAGAGGGAGAGAAACATTAAAAACCATATCCACACTTCTTCAAATACAAAACGCACAAATGGAAGCAATAAATGCACCAACTAAAATCGTAAAATTTTATTGTTAAATAAACAATAAATAAAATTATGGAAGAGATTTTTTTTTTAAACCAGTTCAAGAAGCGCTGCAGTTTGTAGGTAATAATTGACGAAATAGGTAAATAAAAAACACATACACTTTTACTGTAGAGACATTCCATTTTAGAACAGGCAGGGCCTGGCACATCACCATCAGCATTTTTTTTTAAAATTACAGTAGTTATAAGTAAGGAGCGTATGAAATATCTCAAAGGGATTTTGCAAGAAAAAAATTATTTCTCCATTTATATCCTATTGAAATTCGGCACAAAATCGGCAATTTTGAAAAAAAAAAAAAAAAAAACCAGCACAACACTCGATTTGAAATCGACATTTTTTAAAAAGCATTTAACTTTTTGAATGATTCTTTCTTCTACATCTAACTAAGAGTTCATGTATCATCTAGACATCGTTTTTGAAAATTTAGTTTGGTTTATTGATTTAAAAAACAGTTTAGGGGCGAAAAAATTGTATTTTTAGATTTTATGATTTTTTTTCTCTATGAAAAAAATATTTTTTTAGTAAACGAAGATGGCAGTCTGAAGCCCTTACATGATAGTTTCATGCTATATGTTGTTGTAATCCACAAATGCATCCAAGGCAGTCAAGGAAATCAAATTTGAAATTTTTTTAAAAATTAGCGATTTTTTAAGTGAGATTATTCAAAAAGACCACATTTAAAAACTACAAATTAGCTCAATTGAACTTCTTTGGATGCTCAATAAGGGGATACACATCACGTTTCGCGTTTTTAAAATTGACCTTATCGCCCATGAAGTGAATGTAAAATGAAAAATTTCTCCAGTAGTTTCATTAATTGATATTCGGGCATATTAATGCCAAAGAGTTACAATAATAGTGTACATATCAATAACAGTTATTATCCTTTTTCTTTTTTGCTTCTATATTAGTTTATTTTTCTTTGTTTTGTCTCATAAATTATGCATTTACCGTTACTTTAACCCCTTCCAGGCTCATTTCATTTCGGGATTACGGATCAAAAAATGTCAATTTTTCTTATTCTTATTTTCACACAAACATATCTTTTTAAACATAATAGCATCATTCGCATGCAACATTTCCTACAAATAAATGTAAAAATATCTATTTAAATAAATGAGTAATTTCGGGATTACGGATCAAAAAATGTCAATTTTTTATGCTTATTTTCATACATACATATCTTTTTAAACATAAGCATCATTCGCATGCAACATTTCCTAAAAATAAATGTAAAAATATCGATTTAAATAAATGAGTATTTACCTGCAAAGTTGGCTTTCTGTATGGCAGAAATCATCATACTTTGGATTCGGCGCCTACTCTTATCTTAAATCTACAGCTCAAAGTTTGTATAGTTATGTTATCTAGTAGCAACAATGGTAAATAAAAGCATCCGAAACCATAAAAGGGACATGTGAAATAATTCTTGAAAGAGTGGTTGTGCAGTGTTAATTTTCACCGTGCCCGAGCTACACTCGGGATGAGCCAGAATGGAACATTTCGCTTGCCCGAGTCCAGCTCGGGATAAGCCGGGAAGGGGTTAATGCTGCATAATATCCAAATTTCTCAAACAAAACAGATAAAAGAAAACAAAACAGTTTTCAACAAAAAATTTAATAAAGGTTACTGACAAGAATGACAAGTAAACTATTATTGTAACTCTCAGGCATTAGTATACCCGAATATCAATTAATGAAATTACTAGAGAATTTTTCAAAATTTGAGTGTCATCTTGAATTTGAACAAAAATATTTTGATTTTGTACTTATTGTTCATGAAAAAAATGCCATCCCATATTTCTTTTCATAAATTGTTTTCTCTTTATCCTTTTCATTAAAATAGCACTCTTTTTATTCTTTTCGCTAGTTTTAGCAGGAAAAAATTATGAAAAATGATATTAATGTACCATTTAGCAGTTCAATTTCAAAACGACTATCGCTGATAATGAAACTACTACTACCTAAAGAATTTCCCCAGTTTTGCGGTGACCACAATTTACTTGGAACAAGAGTGTATCTTGGACGAGATTAGATATTTCAAGTCATACATAATAATACATAATAATGAACTTAAAACACAGGAATCGATCCTGATTTTTATTTTCAGGTCTGCAATTTCTAGAAAAATGAAATTTTGTGAACTTTGTGAAAAGAAGAACTACTGTTAGGCGTTTTTGTGAAAAAAAAAAAAAAATCCTCTGATATCGTACGCTGCAAGTTTAACTATCACAAATTGAATCTGAAATCCTTTTAGCCTAAAAGACTTGGAAGCTGGAGATTTTTTTTTACTGATGTTTTGCTTTCAGAAAAATTGATTAAGCATAAAAATGATGAAAGAACTGTTTTTAAAAGTGATATTTTCATAAAAGGTTTAATTTTAAGTTATGAAACTTAGTGAAGTGGCCGCTTGTGACTTCAAAAAAAAAAAAAAAAAAAAAAGCACCAAAGCGGACCCAATTTGCGTTTGTATTTCAGCTTTTTTTTTTTGCAAGCAAATTTCAAATAACTCTCACTAAAAACGCATCTTGCTTCTGAAATTAATTGTTCTGCACTTATGATGCTGCGAATATTATGATGCTCTGAAATATTTTCATCTCTCCTACTTCATACATCAAGAGAAAATAAAATATTCATAATAAAATGGAACAGCGGAAAATTATTCTCGGGCTTCAATTTGGGCAGGGAAGAAAACGGTTTAAATTAAATAATCACGACAGGAATCTTTTTTTTTTCTTTTCATTGCGGAGAAAATATGCTTCCCTCCGCCATCTAAGCAATTTTTTGTACTTAAGTCAAGCATGTCAAATATTCATAAGAGAAAGAAGGAGGGAAAAACCGGAAGAAAACAGAATTTATTATAAAAGTACGGAAATTCCTCTTTCTGCAGCAGCAATCGATAAATTTTTGTGATAATAAACTGCGCATAAACGTGATAAGGAGAAAAATTATCAGACTGTCTAAGACGAAAGGATTTATATCTGTAGATATAAATGTACTAAAACGAATTAAAAGAATTTAGAACATGCCAATTTGTTTATTGGAAAAAAAAATAAATAAATAAAAAGAGAAAAAAAAAAAAGAAACCTTTTTCTGAGAAATATAACTTTTGCGAATACGCGAAAACTTCACAAAAAAAAAAAAAAAAAAAAAAAAAAAAAAAAAAAAAAAACCTTCATATTTTCTGTACTCACCAAGCCTCGAAATTTGCTTCCTATCTTATTTGGTTCACAAAGATTTGTATCGTGTTTGGAAGAAAATTGCTTCCTATCTTATTTGGTTCACAAAGATTTGTATCGTGTTTGGAAGAAAATTAAAATACGCGATTCGAACAAAACAAAAGTCCGGCTCACCCCTTCCCGTAAAAAATAGAATTTCAATGAAGAACTTTTTATAATTAGAAAAATATTAACACCCCACTCCGACCAGAAGAAAAAAAAGAACTTTATAAAAGTACATATAACAAAAGCATTAAAAAAAACTTGAAAGAGCATCCCTTCCTCAGGGTCCAAATTTCAGATATCGTTGTTAAAAGGCTCCTGAGTCGGCCCGTCATTTAGGGAGGTCAGGGGGATTGGGGTCAATTCCACCCCTACCCTCCACCCCATCTGACTTTGGGAAATCAACGCATTTATATGGAAGTGGGCGTGGTTTTTGCTATTTTTGAGATTATTTTCATTGTGTCCACGCAGGGGCAGACTGGGTCTCCTAAGAGGGCGCCAACCTTGACTTCTCGGAGGGCGGACTTGAGGGAGCTGGAAATATGACCCACCGCCCCCAAAATAAATAAATAAATAAATTTAAAAAATAAACTGGCAAGTGGATCATCCGTGGAAAATATTCAAAATTAAAATTTATTTTTAACAATGCAATTGTAGTCATCTTAATCGGTTTTCATTAGTTGAGAAAATTGGAATAAGCTTAAACTGACGAGTTCAAACTCTTTCGAATGGCATAGAATGTTAAATTGTGTGGGGAATTTTTCATCTTTTTTGTAGGCCATTTAGGAGAAATTCTAGCCTAAAAAAATATTACATAAACGATTCGGAGTGAAAACCTACGGAGCTCGAAAAAATTTTGTACCACATTTCAAGGCTATAGGTACGATGGGGTCTCCTAAATGCAGGAGTGCCACATACATACTTTGACAATTTCTTTGACGTTCTTTTTTTTTAACATATAGAGATAATTTTTTGGGAGACAAAGGAGTAGTGTGGTTTTCTTCCGCATGAGCAATATCTAACGATCTTTTTGCTGTCATTTATTTCAAAGGACATAAGAATTTCACTAGCCTAGTCATGAGCTAAATATTTATTAATAACATTTTAATTATAGAATATTTTCCAGCACTCTTTGGAAATGTCAAAATCTCACACACTTATCCGGACAACTTTTGTAAACGTTGCAAAAGACAGTTCTTCACAGCAAAGGAAAACGCAATATGCAGTAAAATAAAATGTGCATTTGATAAGGTACACAATGAATAGCTTTGCTTGAGAAATACTCCATAGAAAAAAGTGTGTATAAAGCTTTAGGTGGTAATGAAATTTTCACAACCACAAATTTCCCTCAAAATATTCTACAAAAGCTATCGAATGAGAAAAGAAGCAGGTGGTTTAGGCAAGGTAAAGAATTATCGATGACAGGCAGCGGAAAAAAGTATTTGTTCTCTGATGTTTCGAAATAGTCTATCAGTTCACTAAGGATTTATTGCAAGAGTTTTAAAATACGTTGTATTCTCTTCGACGAATGTTGTCCTTTTAGAAGGAGAAGTTAAACTTCATTCATAAAAATAAAACCGGCCATCGACCGTATAATAATATTGAAAGTTTTAACAGTTGCGCTATCATTGTACTGTTCGAAACTGTATATCATGTATTATTAAAGAGAATTTCAAAAATTTCAACTGAAAAATATTATGTACTTTTAAAAAGCTAAATGTTCTTAGTGTACCTCTAAAAAAGTAAATGTATAACATAAAAAACCACAGAAAATTCTCTCGGGTGTTTTTTCCTTTTCATCCAAAAATTCTTTTACGTTATAAGTTCCTTTTACGCCGAATCACGAGTCCTCTGCCAAATCGCAATTACGAATTTTAAATTCGATATTTCTAATGTCATTTCGCACTCCTAACGTGTTTTTCAATATTCTAATGTTTCAGCAAAATAATAAAATTTTTACTTCTTATCAAGATAACGTTTCACGTTTTTTTGGTTTAGATCAAGTTGGTGGTAATGGTAATGAGATCATTTTATTTTAGCCATATTGCTTACAAATACCAATACAAAATAATTATCAATAATTCTATTTATTAATGATTGAAGAAAAAGGAAAGAAAAGAAAAGAAAAAAAAAATCAAATTATATATTCTCGAGTAAATTTAGCAAGCTCGTGGTGGTGGAGGGTGGGGGGGAGGGGGTCGTCAAGTGACGTTTAAATTCGTCGAGTTACAGAACGGGAAGTAGTTATAAAAGAAGTTCAAACCCCAAATCGTAACTGAACTCCTCACTTAACTGCAAGTTTTCGAAACGAATAAAAACTAAGAGAGAATTTACACTGATCGTGTAATAAAAATCAACGAATCAATGGCGGATTTATCACGTCCCAAATGCAGCAATTGAGAGGCCCCCATGATATAGGGGTTGAGGTTGAGGAGATCCAAAAAGTCACACGAAAAACATTTTACACTGTTTTGTCTATCTCAACGGGGTTCTCCCAAACCTGTAAATTTGCCACTGCTGCGAACCGACCCACAAACTAATCAAAAAGGAGAGATTATTAGCTCAATATGAAGAAAATTTATCGTACTCATGTATTATGAGTAAGGGCCATGCTCCACATCAGCGTAAAACGCGACCGAAACTGAAGGCAGAAACCGAAAATCCGGGTACTTTCCATAAGAATACCATTGAATCCATTTTACGCTTCTGCCTATTTTTTCTGCTTTACGTCGATGTGGAGCATGGCCCTAAGATCGGTTCTTTCAATAAGCGTGGACGATGACTGATCAGCCATTTTTACATGTGTTTATACAAAAGCAGCTGCATTTCGCAGAAGTGAAAGCATAAGCTTTGGCTACATGACACAGGTTTGGAGAAAAATGCACCTTTGAAAATCAAGATTTATAAAACCGAAAAGCAATAAGTTTTTTTTATTTCCAGTTAGCCGCGGTCGGCGGCCAGATGGTTCGCCTTTTCGCACTATCTGCTTTTGTACCATTCACATCAGGCTTGGAGTCAATTACAAGAAAATGTAATCGATTACGATTATGATTACGAATATCAAAAATTGAAGATTACAAATACGATTACGATTACAGTCCTCTGCCACATCGAAATTACGATTACAGCAACGATTAGATTGTGTAAAAAATGTAATCAATTACGATTATTATATGCCAATTACGGTTTTGATCACACGATTACAGCTTTGGGAGGAATATATATTTTATATATATACAGAGGAGGGATCCAGAAGTTTTTTCATGGTGGTCAAGTTTCAGTGCACCCTTATTAGTTAAGCGGAAGGAAAACGAAGCATGTAAAATATAAGCCTTCTGGGTCATTCCATGTGGAATCAACAAGCCTCAAAACTTGACCATAACCAATTTCAAAAAAAAAAAAAAAATATAGGGTTGATTACGTCTATGAAGTGATACAAAAAACTGATTTTTAAATTTTTTTAGCTGTTAGTTTTTTGTGTGAGACCGCTTAAAAAACTCGAAAAATGGCAAAAAGTGAAATTTTGGTACAAAGACTCAATTTTCTCAGCTTCTATTGCAGTCTTTTGTTATATGTCATTTTAAAGCTCTTTAAACACGCTTTCATCTATATCTATAAAAATGAGTGTATGTATATATATATATACTTGTTCTCTATACAAATCCACAGTTTGCGTCAGATTTTCATCAAACTTGACACAGAGGTTCCTTGATGCCCTAGAATTCTCATAGGCGGGGTCTTGAAATTTTAAAAAATCTAAAAAGCTCAAATTTAAATTTTTTGTCAAAAAATGGCCCTTTTATAGGAATCTAGCCTATTTATATTGTAATCGAGATAGGCCTTTTAGTATTCAAATTGATGAAATTTAAGATTTTTAAATATGAGTATTTTCCAACAATGATTACGATTAAAGTAATGAATTTTCAATTTAAGGCTCACCTATTTCCTTTTAGCATCGAAATAAGTAAAAAACAATCATAATTCATGTGGACTTTATAAAAAGAACCACGGATTTGAATTTCAAATTTGCAATGCGACAACAGTTGCGTCTGTAATGGAGATAAGCCTTCAGAACGAGAAACAGATTTATTTCAGACAGATTTATTAGATTGAGTTATAATAATTTTTACTTTGTAGGTGGGAACAGTTAATAGAGAAAAGTTAATATTTTGAATTTGGCGGGTGAATTTGATGCAATTTTTTCACTTCCATGTGCATATATTTCATGCCAGTGGACGCGGCAAAGCACAGACAACATTTCTCTTTAATTTTCACCTTTTGATAAGACTATTTTTCTGTAAACGTTTAACTTTCTGTAATATTTTAGTTTTTTTCAAAGTTTGTACCTAAGAGACTGATTGATGCAAATTATTTTATACCCATATGAATAGAACTCTTTCAAACTTATTTTCCCTGAATGCTATGTTGTATTAATAAGCACCCGGGCAACGCCGGGTATTAAGCTAGTATGATATATAATTTGACAAGGTTTCGTGGTATTAATATTTCAAGGTCAGAGAAAGCATTATTTGACCTTGAATATTTCAAAAAGTATATTTTTTAAAAATCTGAAAAAAATATATATGTTACTTCCTAATGTGGTGTATATGTGGTAAAAATTTCAGAATAGGACAGCAATGGGATCTGGACGAGAAATGAAACAGACATTTTACCCTTTTACCACTTTATTGCAATGTCTATGGTTCCTGAAGATATATAATACAGAAATACTGCAAACTGTGAAAAGTTACTTACAAGTGACGGTTGGCGCATTCCACTTCTTATTTTGAGAGGTAATAAATCATTACTGTTGCGTTTCTCCTAAGCTCTACTTTCAAAATACACTTATAGGCATATTGAAAACAATTTCAAAGTCAGGATAGTAGAAAGAATTTGAGGGTCAATGAGGATGCAACAGCATTATCACATTTTGATTTTCTTCATCTGTGTCTAAGACGCGCCGTAGCCTCCAATATCCATTATAATCCAACCATCTCAGAGCACTCAAAATCGCAATTGACAGTTGTAGTACGTCAGTTGTAGTGTGGAAACTGAATTTGCTTTCACTTGCATCTTATGCCTATTCAATATATCTTATTTTGGAGACAAAATGAGACTGCGTGAAATTTATAAGGCACTTCTGTCCTGGATTTCAAGAACTCAAGGACAGGATTGAAGAAGCATTTGAAATGAACTGCGTTGGAAGCATCACCTATAAACAATGGGTGCAAGTTAAGAGAAGAACATGTCTTGAGACATTGGTCAAGTCTACAGAAGAATTTATTAATACTCTTTTTGAAGAACTTCCTAAACTCATTCAGCGCTCGTTTCTTGCTACTCAACAGTCTAGCTCTATCTTACTTATCTGAAAGATATCAGTCTCATTTTGCCACCAAACCAAGCTTGATCTATTACTTCAGTGATGGAGCTGCCTCACAGTACAAAAATAGACTGAATTTTCTTAACCTGAGTTATCATGAATCAGATTTCGAGATTAAAGCAGAGTGGCATTTTTTTGCCTAATCCCATGGCAAAAGTGCCTCTCATGGCGTAGGTGGAACTGGTAAAAGACTTGCAGCTAGAGCCAGTCGGCAAAGGATTTATGACAGTCAAATCATGTCACCACGACAGTTGTTTGATTGGGCAAATGAGCATATCAAATCAATTAATTTTCAATATTGCACAATTGAACATTATAAACAGGAAGAACAGGCTTTGAAATCCAGAAAAATGACGACAAGTACAATACCAGGCACTCAGTCTTTATTGTTTTATGCCATTGAATAGGAATCAGATGCAAGTGAAAGGATATTCAGTTTCCAACACTACAACTGTCAATTGCGATTTCGATTGCTCAGAGATGGTTGGATTCTCGACCTGCTGGTATAATGGATATTGGAGGCTACGGCGCGTCTTAGACACAGATGAAGAAAATCAAAATGTGAAAATGCTGTTGCATCCTCATAGACCCTCAAATTCTTTCTACTATCCTGACTTTGAAAATGTTTTCAATGTGCCTATAAGTGTATTTTGAAAGTAGACCTTAGGAGAAACGCAACAGGAATGATTTATTACCTCTCAAAACAAGAAGTGGAATGTGCCAACCGTCACTTGTAAATAACATTTCACAGTTTGCAGTATTTCTGTATTATATATCTTCAGGAACCATAGACATTGCAATAAAGTGGTAAAAGTGTAAAAAGTCTATGTCCCTTTTCATTCAGATCCCATTGCTGTCCCATTCTGAAATTTTTACCACATATACACTACATTGGGAAGTAATACATATATATTTTTTCAGATTTTTAAAAAATACACTTTTTGAAATATTCAAGGTCAAATAATGCTTTCTGTGACGTTGAAATATTAAAACCACGAAACTTGTCAAATTATATATTGTAACGAGTCCGTAGCACCTTCAACTTTCTTCAAATGAGCATTCCAATCTTGAGGAAGTAACTAAAATTTTATTTACAAGTATTTACACTATTTACAATATGAGCAGGAAACAATTGCTAAACATCCAGCAATTAGGTAGCAAAACAGTACACTGTACTCTCAACAGTAACTCAGCACCACGTATCAAACGTGAACAGTAATTAAGCAATTACAAAAGCAAAACAACCATTCGCCAAGCGAACGAAAACGAGTCACCAGATCAAATCTGAAAACAACTCACTGACTTGTGTTCAAGGCCAGCTATTTATACACGGAAAGAATTCCCGACAACTTTCTAGTAATATCTGGAATATTCCAAATCATTCATAACTTTAAACAATTCATTCAAGAAAACGCTAGAAATAAAAAGAAAAACACCACTCCGAGCGAAAATGTCTTCACGCTTATTAAAGTTAGGGCAAGTGTAAAAACTACAAAGTGTTACGGGGCCGGTATACAAGTGATAAAAGTGATATCTTCAGATACTTTTGCAACATGACGTCAGATAAAACCAAAACTAATGAAAATGATGCAAGGCAGGAAAAACAACAACTATTTACAAGATTTGTAACATTGCCCCCTTCCCAAGGACTGCACGTCCCGGGCAGTACAATCCCCAGAAAGGAAGCAAGGGAAGACTTACAGATGCACACATTACATGATGACCAATCATAAACATGATAAACAATAACAATGAGAACATGAACGAAATAATAACATTGATAGAGTAATATTACAAACAATTAAAGGCAAAAGTTATTTACAAAATTTACAAACAAATTACCATGGTAGCTTTAGATTTACTTTACGAACTATGGCCATAGTATGGGGCTAGCCGATCATAATGGACAACCCTAGGTTTTGAATGTGATGACTTCTGGATCCTCACTACGACGTCGTTCAGCCGGTGGAGAACTGTGTAAGGTCCATCCCAATGCGACTGCAATTTGGGTGACAGACCTTTACGTCGGATGGGATTCCATAGCCATACTTTGTCACCTTCTTGAAAGTCATGACCAGTGGACCTTGTGTCGTATCGGGTCTTCATCTTCTCCGTCGCGATGTTGATTCGCTCCCGTGCAAAGTGATGAACGTCTTCCAACCGGGCCTGGAGATCCTGGACGTACTCCTCAGGCGATGAAGGCGCATCTGGAGGGAGACCGAAGACGAGATCACAAGGCAGCCGAAGCTCTCGGCCGAAGAGCATCTGTGATGGGGAATATCCGGTGGTCTCGTGGACAGCACTGCGGTAGGCCAGCAGGAACAGAGGAAGTTTCTTGTCCCAATCCTGTTGATTTTTGGAGACCATAAGCGAGAGATTATTAAGGATTGTCCTGTTGAATCTCTCCACCATGCCGTCCGATTGTGGGTGTAGTGGTGTCGTTCGAGTTTTCTCAATTTTGAGGATTTTACATAGGCCCTTAAACACAGCAGAGATGAAGTTCCTTCCCTGGTCAGAATGGATCTGTAAAGGTGTCCCATATCTCGAGATCCAATGCTGGACTAGAGTCTCTGCTACAGTGGTAGCTTCTTGATCCGGAATGGAATATGCTTCGGGCCATTTGGTGAAATAGTCAATGGCAACGAGGATGTATTTGTTCCCATCAGTAGTTTTCGGTAGAGGACCAAGAATGTCGATCCCGATTCGTTCGAAAGGAGCTCCTACGTTGTAAAGATGTAGTTTCCCGCGGCTTCTTCTCTTCGGTCCTTTACGGGCAGCACAGGCGTCACAAGAATGACACCACTTCTCCACGTCATCCTTCGCCTTGCTCCAGAAGAAGCGCTCTCGAACCTTGTGGAGGGTTTTCAGGATACCAAAGTGTCCTCCAGTCGGACTACTGTGCAATTCCTTTAGAACGTCTGGAATTCTTGATCTGGGAAGGAGTAACTGCCATTTGAATGCTTTACCATCGTCAGATTCCCATTTCCGATACAGGACGCCATTTCGCAACTGGAGAGATTTCCATAGAGCCCAGTATCTTTTCGTCGCAGGACTGTAGAGAGAAACGTCTTGCCAACTAGGTCGCCGACTGTCCTTTTCCATTAACTCTATGATAGGCTTTAGGTCTGGGTCTTCAAGCTGATCTTTTCTAACTTGGTCGTCACTCCATGGATCAGGATCTGAAGATGATGAAGTAGCAGTAACTTGACAGGCAGTAGGGATTGTCATCCCGTACTGTTTCTCAATTCGGGAGCAATAATGGCAGTTCTCGGAACAAGGTCTTCTTGATAATGCGTCAGCATTACCGTGTGACGAACCTTTTCGGTGCTTAATCTCGATGTCATATTCCTGGAGCCGCTGTATCCACCTGGCTACCTGGCCCTCTGGATTCTTGAAATTCAACAGCCAAGTTAAAGAGGCATGATCAGTCCGGAGCAGGAATTTACGGCCGTAGAGGTAATGATGGAAATGTTCTACAGCTTTAACTATGGCGAGCAATTCCTTTCTCGTGACACAATAATTTCGCTCCGACTTGGATAAGCATTTGCTCCAGTAGGCAATGACATGTTCGTTACCGTCTATTTCTTGAGATAAAACAGCTCCAACGCTCTCGTGGCTCGCATCAGTGTCAAGTATGAAGGATTTTCCAGGCTGAGGATAAGAGAGAATAGGCGTTGATGTTAAAGCCTCCTTCAGCTGTAGAAATGCATCCTCGCATTCTTTGGACCATTCAAATTTTCGTTTGCTCTCCGTCAGCTTATGCAAAGGTCGTGCAATATTGGAAAAACCCTTCACAAACTTCCTGTAGTACGTGCAGAGCCCCAGGAAGCTTCGCAGCTGATGAACATTTTCGGGGCGGCTCCAATTCTTGACTGCGGATACCTTATCTGGATCTGTTCGTACACCCTCTGAAGAGATAATGTGACCAAGGTAGTTCACCTCACGGCGGAACAGATTACACTTGGACGGGCTTAACTTCAGGTTGGCTTCCTTAAGCTTCTGCAGCACATTCCTAAGATTAGCCAAATGTTCCTCAAAACTGCGTCCTATGATGATGATGTCGTCCAAGTAGACAAGACAGGATTCATAAGAAAGTCCTCGTAACACTGACTCCATAAGACGCTCGAACGTGGCTGGTGCATTGCAGAGGCCGAACGGCATCACTTTAAACTGCCACAAGCCTTGTCCGGTTGTAAACGCCGTCTTCTCTCGGTCGTCGGGGTGTATCTCCACCTGCCAGTAGCCGCTCTTTAAATCCAGGGTCGAAAACCACTTGTGTCCGGAAAGGGTGTCCAGAGTGTCATCGATCCGTGGAAGAGGGTAACTGTCCTTCTTGGTGATGTCATTCAGGCGTCGGTAATCAACACAAAATCTGGTGGAGCCGTCTTTCTTTCGGACCAAGACGATAGGGGATGCCCAAGGACTGGATGAGGGTTCGATGACGTCATTCTCCTGCATCTCTTTTACGAGGATCTCAACCTCTTCCTTCTTGGCGAACGGTAGTCGTCTTGGATGCTGCTTGATAGGGGGATGATCTCCAGTGTCGATCCTATGCTGCGCTAAACTCGTGCGACCAACATCTTCGGGTGTAGATGAAAACACCTGCTTGAAGTCGTCCACCAATTTTTCCGCAGCGTATCTTTGATCCTTCGATAATGCTGCACTCCCAATTAATTTCGAAGTCAAGGATTCGAAAGACACAGTCTCGAAGGAATCAATTCTTCTGATGATGCAGTTTACGGGAGTACAAGTTGCCAACACTTCTCCTTTCTTGATATTCCTCGGTCTTTCACTTACATTGGCGACTCTCACAGGAACTGCATTCCTTGAAAGGTCCACAAGCGTAGATGCCACTAGTACTCCTTTGGGGCTATTACTCTGGTTAGGATATTCAATTAGGCCGAATTTAAAGCTGTTGTTTTCCTTGATGGAGCCAGGTATTAGTATTTCTGATCTTGGGGGAATCACTAAATCTGTTTGGGCTATTATTTGATGAGCGGATTTTAAGTTATTTTCAGCGTTGAAAATTGCTATGTCTTCCCTCATCGAGTGCAGCTCATTATTTTTAAAGTCGATAGAAAAATCAAATTTTCTCAAAAAGTCCAGTCCGAGAATGAAGGGATCAGTAATGTCAGCGACGAATGCCGTGTGATGGTAAGTGGCGCTTCCGAACATTATTTCTAAGTTCACTTTTCCTTCAATCTCGATTTTGTCACCTGTCACAGTCTGAAGAGTAACGCAGGGCGGCGTCCATAAGATCTTGAGTCCAAATTGACGAGCCACATCAGTCTTAATAATGGTAACGTTGGCTCCTGTGTCCACAATCATTTCGCAGGGAAACCCATTCACATAAGCTTAAATGAAGAGTCCGTTGCAGCCGCCACTTCTTGAAGAAATCTGGAAAACTTTGGGAGACTTCTTCTTTTCTTGGCGAGCTTCGCAATTCCTTCGTACGTGGCCCTCACCGCCACATTTCCAGCACTTCAGTGTTTGTCCACCTTGGTCTTTGCGAGCCGCAATCTTCTTCAGGGTCCCCGAGATCTCGTTGATTTGTCGCTTAATTTCCGAGAGACAAGTTGAGTGCGAATCCGGAGCACTCGCTTCCACGCCCCTGATTGAATGGCGATCCTTGCGGGACGTTTTTTGTGCAGCCTCGAACTTCATTGCGTAAACCAGACCGGATTTAAGATCTTTGATGTCCGCCATCCGGAGAGCCGTCTGAATTTCCGAACTTCGCACTCCGTCTATAAAGTAGTTCAGGGCCAGGTTATCGCGAACACCCGAAGGACAGTCCGAGAAGGCGAGATGGGAAAGCCTCTCAACGTCTGCTGCAAAAACTTGCAAAGTCTCTCCAGCCCTCTGGAGTCGGGATTTCAGCTGGAGTTGGCTTAATTCTTTTTGGCATGACTTCGCCAAAGCGAAGCTCCAGGGCCGATGATAAGGCTTCGAAGTCACGGATGCTTGTCCTCTGGGAAGGTCTGTAGTATGTCAGCTGCATCCCCTCTCAGCGAGGCTGCAAGGTGACAGGCTTTCGTGGAAGAGTCCCAGGAGTTTGCTTCTGCAACGCTGAGGAACTGCTTCTTGTATATATTCCACGAGGTCTTCCCGTCAAACGTGGCCACTTTGATGGATGGACGGGAAGTTCCAGCTGCAGCAACACAGTCACTTGAGTTGTTGGAGGATGCTGATAACTTCGATTCAAGCTCTTTAATTTTCTTTTCCACGTGGTTTTCTACTGTGGTGATTCGATTCTCAACGCTGTCAACTTTCTCTTCTAGAGCCTCCACTTTATTTTCCACATTGGTAAATTTACTTTCCACCAAACTTTTCATTGACGTTAGATCGCTTTTAATTTCTTCTTGATTAGCAGCGAGATCATTTTTTAATTGTTCTTGATTAGTAGCCAGCTCATTCTTTAATTGTTCTTGATTAGTAGCCAGATCATTTTTTAATTGTTCTTGATTAGTAGCCATCTCATTCCTTAATTGTTCTTGATTAGTAGCCAGATCATTTTTTAATTGTTCTTGATTAGTAGCCATGTCATTTTTAATTCACTTTTAACAGCGTTGATCGCGTCGAGGAGTTTTTTCAGTTGTTCCTCCATTGCTCGAGTAATCACCATAAAATTCTGAAGTCAAAAAAAAAAGTCCTCAGGAAGAAAAGTCCAAGTTCACAGAAAATTCCAAGAAAGTCCTTGAAGTTGCCCCGACGGGCGCCAAAATTGTAACGAGTCCGTAGCACCTTCAACTTTCTTCAAATGAGCATTCCAATCTTGAGGAAGTAACTATAAATTTATTTACAAGTATGTACACTATTTACAATAAGAGCAGGAAACAATTGCTAAACATCCAGCAATTAGGCAGCAAACAGTACACTGTACTCTCAACAGTAAATCAGCACCACGTATCTAACGTGAACAGTAATTAAGCAATTACAAAAGCAAAACAACCATTCGCCCAAAGCGAATAAAAACGAGCACTCTCAGAATCAACATCTGAAAAGAACTGACTGACTTGTGTTCAAGGCCAGCTATTTATACACGAAAGAATTCCCGACAACTTTCTAGTAATATCTGGAATATTCCAAATCATTCATAACTTTAAACAATTCATTCAAGAAAACGCTAGAAATAAAAAGAAAAACACCACTCCGAGCGAAAATGTCTTCACGCTTATTAAAGTTAGGGCAAGTGTAAAAACTACAAAGTGTTACGGGGCCGGTATACAAGTGATAAAAGTGATATCTTCAGATACTTTTGCAACATGACGTCAGATAAAACCAAAACTAATGAAAATGATGCAAGGCAGGAAAAACAACAACTATTTACAAGATTTGTAACAATATCATATGAAAGCGTGTTTAAAGAGCTTTAAAATGACATATAACAAAAGACTGCAATAAAAGCTGAGAAAATTGAGTCTTTGTATGTACCAAAATTTCACTTTTTGTCATTTTTCGAGTTTTTTAAGCGGTCTCACACAAAAAACTAACAGCTGAAAAAAAATTTAAAAATCAGTTTTTGTATCACTTTATAGACGTAATGAAATCAACCCTATAATTTTTTTTGAAATTGGTGAAGGTCAAGTTTTGAGGATTGTTGATTTCACATGGAATGACCCTTCTTTAAAATACCAACAATATTGCACGGCAACTAATATTTTTAATTATATTCTGTAAAATTAGCGATTTATTTATTTTGGTAAACATTTATTGTTACGAAAAATATAAAGTGGCAATTTATAAATTGTCTACTTGTAATAAATACTGGAATTACAAAATTCTTAAAAATAAAATTCTCAAAGGAATTTTTTATAAAATTCTCAAGTAAAATTTAACATTTTTTAAACATAAAAAATGTTTCAAAAATCTATAAATACACAACTTTTTCTTCTTTTACATATTTATTGATTAAAAATAATATGAGCATTAAAATATAAAGCATAAACTAAGATTAAATTATATGTGAAAATATTTTGAAAAAAAAAAAGTAAGATTTCACAATTACAAGGATAAATTACGATTATTGAAAGAAGGATTACAATTACGATTACACAAGAAATACTTGATTAAAATTACGATTAACGATTACTAGTGTCCCATTTTCAAATTATGATTATGATTACAAAAAATATTAATCGATTACGCGGATTACGATTACGTAATCGGCGATTACTCCAAGCCTGATTCACATTTTTAAGCCAACTCCGACTTCGGCGGCTGCTTGAATATGTTTCGGATTAGTATAAAGGTCCTCCACAGGCTCCGGAAAACCTGAAGGAGTTCCTCGAGGAAATTCTCCATTTGTGTATAGTGAATTCTGTTGAGATATTCCTGCGGATCTCCGGACTACTCTCTATTGAGGTATTCCTCAAGGCCGATCGTACTGTATGGATGGATATGAGGTTTTCCTACACAGACAAGCCTTCGTATATTCCTGCAGCGTCTTGGGACTTGAGGAAACCCTCAAGGCCGGTCTTCGGATTTTCCAGAGCGTGTGGAAACGAGGAATTGTGAGGTTTTACTTGAGGAATTCCTTTAAGATTATTCTCAAGGAAAGCCTTCGGGTTTTCCGGCGTGTGTGTGTGTGGGGGGGGGGGGGGGGGGGCTTAAAACGGTTATTTTAGACGAACTCGCAACAATGCCTATTTAGTGCCCGATGAAGGGGAAGCAAGTTGGAACATTTGACAAAAGTGACAACTTTGAATGCGGGGGGGGGGGGGGATTCACCAAATTTCTATTTCTGTGTTTTTCTTTCCAGTTGAAACATAAGATAAAAACTTGAAGGGAGATAGATAGGAGCGAGTTTAAAGAAATGAGAAAAACAATACATTCGGCACTGTGCATATTTGTTTTTAACTAGAACTTAACTCTTGGAGAAAGTTTCATTTTCACCTATTCTTGACGATTAGAAGGTTAGTAACATTGAGTCTCGTTATTTACATCATTACTAATAGAAGTTCACCTTTTTTCTGACCCCCCCCCTTCCCAAAATTGAAATTGAAACACAATATAAAAACTTTTTCGTTTTATTTAATAATCACTTGGACAAAGTTTTACGAGCAGCTTGAAATGTCAGCAAGTAGGTACACAAAATTATGGAACATATTTTTTTTTTTTTACCTTAATCAATAAAAGCCGAAAAGTGCGAAATTCAATCACTCATTCAGCAGTTGTTCAAAGTTTTGTTGAAGCCGTAGCCGATAGTAGGGTTTCAGTATGGTGTAGATTCATGTTACAGGCCACGGATTCAAGTGGGACGGACTTTACATCGGAGCTCAAGAGAGCTCAGCTCTCGTAATTATTTTCAGTATCATAGGAATTTTCATGTGTTAGACGGAATTCAGCAGTACGTTTTCATGTAAGTTCTAAATACTCAGGAGCTCTCACACACTTTTTTTGAAACTAAGCTCTAAGTGTGGCTAGTTTTTACACGACACAAGGATACACGATTTTCCAGGATAAACTATATCAACGGCGAAATGTTTTCCTGACTGGCTTATGAAAGATTCTGGAAAATTCTTACGAACAATTTAACCATATAAATTCCTAAAAAAGAATAAAATCGAACATATGCGTAACATAATTGAATGGCTTGTCAGTAAACTGCAGAACATTAAAAAGTTTTAGAAGTATCACACATTCGACTTAAGGGATCTGCCTGCCTTAAAATGACCATTTTTTCAAGATAAATGGTTTTCATTTTATTTTATTTTTTTAAATAGATTTTTAGGACACTAAACATGTTCTATATTTGTTCCTACGATATACAGAAATTAAGTTATGGCTAATTAATTTTCCGGAAGTGATATCGTAAGAATTTAAAGACGATAAAGACCGGAAAAAAAAAACTTCAAAAGTAGTAAACATATTGACAAGCATTGTCACAAAATATATAAGCAACTAACATAGAAAGATTTTGCTCCAAAAATTGTCTAAAACATTAATATTAATCAAGGAGAAATCCTTAAATGCGTTTTATGACAATCTACTTTTTTTCAAAGTTTTCACGTACGACAGATCATCATTGGAAAATGTTATACCAATCAGCCTGATTTTTTCCCATTCCGAGTTATGTTTTGAACTATACCCTAAGCTTCATGATTGTACTTAAAAGTTTTAAAGGTCTGGGAAATAGTGAGTTTTTTTTTTTTTTTTTGGTGCAAAATCTATGGATTTTAACAAAGTTGCCAGAATATATATTTTTTAAGTTTTGGCATTGTTATAAAACATTTCGTCCAGAATATATATATAAGTAATATAGTAATTTGCTTTAGGAAGGATTTTCAAATATATTGCGCTGAAATGAGCATAGAGGGTCTGGCGTGAACTGTAAAATTCTTTTACTTTTTGTGCAAATTTCCCGATTGCTAAAAATTTCCTCAGAAAAAAATTACGTTTTTATTTATTTTCCTATCATTCTTTGATTTATTTTTCTTTTCCTTTTTTGCTTTTCGTCAGTTTTTCTTTTTTTTTGAGAAAAAAAGTACTCCGAATATAGGCAGACCCCTCAAGAGACACAGCCAGGCTCGTAATTTTAGGAGCTGGAAAAGGGTGGTTCAATTGCCCTGGATTTGAAACTTCAAAGTTTTTAAATATAATAAAGAGTCGTTTCTATTGTTTTCCGATAAAATTTGGGCAGCACAACTGAGCTGACATAATAACACTCAATGCGAACAACTTTCAGGCAGTTTTGCAAGACAGATTTTTGGAATGCAGTTCCAATGCTTTATGCAAAAGGTTAAAAAGCGACCAAATGTACATGAAATATAGAGATTAATGCTCAATCCAAAATATTAATGGAAAAATGTATCGTGCTTTTATGCTACGAGGCAGTGTAATTTTCATCTTTTTTAGCAATAAAGAAAATAAACTACATGGGAAAAAACGCGTTTACATCGTCATAACAAAAGCAACGACTAGATACTGAGGTAATTTCCCTTGAACACCTATCTCTAACCTCTTTTATTCCCGGCCAAAAGCCGGAAGGAAGAGAGGACGAATTATCACACAAGCAAGAGAAAATAAATGGGAAAAAAACATAACAGAGGAGAGAGGGGATATGCTTTGTGCACTGTAATAATATTTAAAAAAAAAAAGTGAATCTTTTTTGAAACGGGGGAAACAATTTATGATTAATTCCGGTTCCGAAAATCAACAATGAGAGACACGAAACATAGCGTGCGCAGCAATTTCCTATTCGACAACATACGGCAAGATGTGAATTAAACAGGTGAAAAGTAGAAGAAATAATTAGTGGAAAAAATGCAAACGTTTCATTCAAACATAAAGCGTTTCTGGGTCATTCTTTAGAGTTAGAAACTTTAGAGCAAACATCTTTTAAGTTTCAAAACTCTTGTTTTCCACTTTTCTACGGTTTGCAAAGTAAAATGTGTTTAAGAAAAAGTAAAATATTGAATAACTTTCTTTAAAATTAATTTATCAAAAATCGGCCTTAAGGTGCACGAATAGTACTTCTGTACTATTATGTTTCTAGGTTTTGCCGTTTTCCCGGAAAGACTGTCCTATATAAAAACATGCATATATATATATATATATATATATATATATATATATATATATATATATATATATATATATATATATATATATATATATATATATATATATATATATATATATATATTAGGGTTGGCAAGGTTTTGGACAGAACGGTAAAAACCACGGTTTAAACCATGGTTTAAACCGTCCTGTCCAAAACCCATGTGTCCAAAACTGTCCAAAACTACATTTTTGGTACAATTTTATATTTTGAACAAATATCAAAAGCACAAAATTATACTTGAAGTTAAGTCTTAATTTATTTAATGTAAACATTTAAATATGTACATAAAAACATATATAAGATTTTCAGCTGATACTAATCTAGCTACTTAGAAGTTACTATTCTTCATTAAAAATGAATTAGTTCCCATAAGTTTATATTGTTTTATTTTTAATGCTAGCTAAACTTCTTTTAAATATAGATGCAAATGAGGGTGTTCAAAAGGTACAATAATCGACTTAAATGCAAAAAATCAGTTTTGCAACTAATTAAAAGATACACAACATTTGAGAATGTTACAGCGACATTTACTGAATATTTAATTATTTCACAAAGTATTAGGAATAAATTTAAAAGTAAGCAAATTATCTGCTTCAAGAGTGCTTTTTTGACAGTTACTAATTCCTATTTTATGAAATTTTTATGCAGTGGAGTTATGAGTAAATTGTTCATTTTTTTAACGTATAATTAAAATTACTAAAATAATTAAATATTGTCAAATTTTAATTAATTACAACTAATTAACACTAAGAAACCAAGATGTATGCATTATTAATATTACAGCTAATATAAATTAGTCAGCTTAAAACCCTTTTGCCATGCTTTAGACAGTTTAAGACACTTTTGGACAGTAAAACCCACCTGTCCTGTCCAAAACCCCAACCCTGATATATATATATATATATATATATATATATATATATATATATATATATATATATATATATATATATATATATATATATATATTATATCTATATTATACATGCCTTTTGCCATATACATGTACATACTTGTGTATATATACTCGCAGGCTACGGTTAGGACAAGTCTATCTGAATGAGAGGGGAAAATAAAAATTTGATGTGGGGTAAACTCACTTAATTAAAAGGGTAACACGCATTTTCGAAAGCTGCCATCTCTAAAAACTAATAAATGCGTCCACTTCCGCCTGTGAACTGAATGTCAGCCTTTCCATCTCATCCGTGGTCAGACAGCATTTATGTATGAACATTTGGCTGGGAATTGAACTGCATTAAAATTTCAAAACGTTGATAAAAACAGGGGCAAGAGTGATCAAGGTCTCTTGTCAGTCTAGTTGACGGGCAAGTCTTCCCTCATAAAGCTCATAAAACTACTGAGATTCCGAGCCGGGCCCCTCCAAGAGACGGCCCTATAGTTTCGTGTGTAAACTAAAACTTTCAAAATCGTCTGTCAACTAAAACTTTTATAAACTGCATCAACGCAATAGCATTACTTACGAGACGCAAAAAGTACTTGAAATTTGTTCAGGAAGAGAAAATTAATTTGTAATATGAATTTAAGAGTACCAACCTTGCTATCTTTTGCATAGTATAATTTTCTGGGCTTGATTTTGAAATACCTCCTTTTCCACCTCTGTAAAAGAAATTTTTACTTGATTAACAACGAAAGCATTTAAATTAAAATTAAGTTATACTGCAATTACAACAGAAAAGATGAAAACTGTTACTTAAAAAGTATTTTTTTACCGTTTTTAGCATAAAGAATATGCACAATGTGTACAAAAAGTCTGAAAACATGTATAAAAATAGTAGATGCAAAAAACATTACAGACATTCGAATATTACACAGCGCTGCTTATATACAAACAGAATCTTTTTTAAGGCTATAGATAGAAGGGAAATAATCCTTGGCACAGAAGAAAAAAAACTTTCCCTCAGAATAGTAAATTTTAATAGTGGAAATCTTAAATTTGATGCCAACACATTTAGAAGAAGAAAAAAAATCATGGTATCCAATTCCCACGAATCTGATGGAAAAATTCTTGGCGGTGACAATAAAATTACCTGAAATGGTGAAAAGTGGGCATAAGGCAAAAAAGCCTTTTTCTGAAATTGGGGTAATTCTCTGTTCTCTCTCTCTTTTCCCTCTCACTTCAGGATTTTACTTTCAGAAAATGCAGAATTACCGGCAATCATTTTAAAACATTCATTTCTCCACGGACTAAACATAATTTTATAAAAGGAAGAAAAAATATTCTTGGAATGACATTAGTTGGAAAAAAAAGGATGAGCAGATAACTTTTTGCCTTGAGTATTTTATCTAATCAATGTATATTTAGTAAAGTGTGTGCACTTTTTAAATGTTTGCACTAGAAGTTTCTAAAATAGTAAGTAAAACAAGAAGTTCTGTCAAGAACTAAACGAGCCTACTTTCCCGTACATCGACATCGGCATTCTAGCATCTGATCATTATTCTCCTGATCATCTGAGACTAAACATTATGTCAAACATACCTTTTTAGCACTTAAAGCTGATTTCTAAAAGCAAAATATACCCCTCTCATCAGATGAAATAGAGACATAAAAAGTAAATAAATGAATAAATGAAGTTTTGTCGCACCTTTTAAAGAATGTAACTGTTACAGTTCTTCCGCAGAAAAATTCCTCAATCGTTTTCAAAAAAAAAAAAAAAAAATTAAAAGTACAAAGTACATCAAAACACATTTTATCAAAGAAAGGAAAAAAAACTCGTCCGTCGATAAAATGTCTCGATTTTCACTTTTAAACCGTTGCCAGTTGTTAAATATAAATAAAGAATAAAATGCCCTCGTGAATGAAACACTTTTGTTACAAAAAAATCGTCTGCCAAAAAAAAAAAAAAAAATAATAGTAATAAATACAATAACACAAATGAATAAATAAACAAAAAATCGTCTGCACAGTCAGTCATTTTTTTCTGAGCCTGCAGTTCCGCCATGTTTGTGGAGTCGGAGTCGGAATCAGAGTCCTCACAGAAGATTATTCAGAAAAGTACTTTACAAACATTATTTATCAAAACCATTTTTTTTACAAAGTTAGTTTGAAGGAAATCCGACTTTAAGTTCCAGGATCAACATTCAACTTAAATTCCCCGTAGGCGCTAATGTTAAATTTTTTCTGAACGGTTCAATATTGAACGAAAAATGGTTCAAACCAAAAAGCGAAATAAGGGAATGAACCTCTCCGAGATCTTTCAAACAAAAAAAAGTTTATTCCATTCGGATGGTTCACTCAGAAGTTATTAGGTGGGGAAAGGTTGCTTGAACGGTTCAATGTTGAACGAAAAATGTTCAAATTGAAAATTTAAATACTGTAATGAAGTATCCTTGCTGAGATCCTTCGAACAAAAAAAAAAGTTTATTTAAATCGGACTGTTCACTCAAAAATTATTAGGGGTGACAGCTTGCTTGAGCGGTTCAATGTTGAACGAAAAATTGTTCAATTCGGAAATGTAAATACGGGAATGAAGTATCCTTGATAAGATCTTTCGAACAAAAAAAAGTTTGTTGAAATCGGACTGTTCACTCAAAAGTTAGCATCGCGGGACAGGTTGTTTGAACGGTTCAAAGTTGAACCAAAAATTGTTCAAATCGAAAAATCAAATATGGGAATGAGTTGTACTCGCCGAAATCTTTCCAACAAAAAAAAGTTTGTTCAAATCGGAATGTTCATTCAAAAGTTATTAGGGGGGAAAGGTTGCTTGAACGGTTCAATGTTGAACTAAAATTGTTCAACTCGAAAAGTCAAATATGGGAATGAGTTGTAATCGCTGAGATCTATCCAACAAAAAAAAGTTTGTTCAAATCGGAATGTTCATTCAAAAGTTATTAGGGGGGAAAGGTTGCTTGAACGGTTCAATGTTGAACAAAAAATTGTTCAAATCGAAAATGTAGATACAGGAATGAAGTATCCTTGAAAAGATCTTTCGAACAAAAAAAAGTTTGTTCCAATCGGACTGTTCACTCAAAAGTTAGCATCGCGGGACAGGTTGTTTGAACGGCTCAAAGTTGAACTAAAAATTGTTCAAATCGAAAAATCAAATATGGGAATGAGCTGTACTCGCCGAGATCTTTCCAACAAAAAAAAGTTTGTCCAAATCGGAATATTCATTCAAAAGTTATTAGGGGGGGACAGACAGACCGACCGACAGACCGACACACAGACCGACACACAAATTCCCCATCTCAATACCCTACTTTCAAATTTTTAATTTTTCGATATTCATTTTACCTTTTTTTTTTTTTAACTTGGCGATATTTTTTGGGCTTGGCGATATTTTTTGGACTTGGCGATATTTTTTGGGCTTGGCGATATTTTTTGGACTTGGCGATATTTTTTGGGCTTGGCGATATTTTTTGGACTTGGCGATATTTTTTGGGCTTGGCGATATTTTTTGGACTTTGCGATATTTTTTGGGCTTGGCGATATTTTTTGGGCTTGGCGATATTTTTTTGACTTGGCGATATTTTTTGGGCTTGGCGATATTTTTTGGACTTGGCGATATTTTTTAGGCTTGGCGATATTTTTTGGACTTGGCGATATTTTTTGGGCTTGGCGATATTTTTTGGACTTGGCGGTATTTTTTAGGCTTGGCGATATTTTTTGGACTTGGCGATATTTTTTGGACTTGGCGATATTTTTTGGACTTGGCGATATTTTTTGGGCTTGGCGATATTTTTTGGACTTGGCGATATTTTTTGGACTTGGCGATATTTTTTGGACTTGGCGATATTTTTTAGGCTTGGCGATATTTTTTGGACTTGGCGATATTTTTTGGGCTTGGCGATATTTTTTGGACTTGGCGATATTTTTTAGGCTTGGCGATATTTTTTGGACTTGGCGATATTTTTTGGACTTGGCGATATTTTTTGGACTTGGCGATATTTTTTGGACTTGGCGATATTTTTTAGGCTTGGCGATATTTTTTGGGCTCGTTTAAGTTGGACTGTTCACTCAAAAGTTATTAGGGGTGAGAGCTTGTTTGAACGGTTCAATGTTGAACGAAAAATTGTTCAAATCGAAAATGTAGATACGGGAATGAAGTATCCTTGAAAAGATCTTTCGAACAAAAAAAAGTTTGTTCAAATCGGACTGTTCATTCAAAAGTTAGTATCGCGGGACCGGTTGTTTGAACGGCTCAAAGTTGTACCAAAAATTGTTCAAATCAAAAAATCAAATATGGGAATGAGCTGTACTCGCCGAGATCTTTCCAACAAAAAAAAGTTCGTCCAAATCGGAATGTTCATTCAAAAGTTATTAGGGGGGGACAGACAGACCGACAGACCGACAGACCGACACACAAATTCCCCATCTCAATACCCTACTTTCAAATTTTTAATTTTTCGATATTTATTTCATTTTTTTGTTTCTTTTTGACTTTTTTTTACTTGGCGATATTTTTTGAACTTGGCGATATTTTTTGGACTTGGCGACATTTTTTAGATGCATTAAGCCAATTTTAATGCTTTTTTCGTCTCTTTTATTTTTAACGGGAAAGTAGGCTAAAAAGTGAGACTTTAGAAAAGAAATGGAATTATTTTTAATAGAAGAAGAACAATTTTCACTTGGGGCGACTGACAACAACTCATATGAGAAGAATGGAGTGTGAAGTAAATTAGGAAAATGGTCAACTCTTGGAATTGAAAGACTTCGACTCTTTTACAAATGAAATTACAGTAGTACAAAGGAATTCATATTTTAACAGAATTCCAGATTTTTCTCTCGTATTTCTACCTTTAAAAATTTGACACAAAACCGGTCATTTTCAGCAGATCAACAAAATACAGTATACTCCCGATTATAAAGGGGTCTTTCGCACTTATGTTTTCCATTTTTTACGGTAATGATTTACTAAATGCAGAAAAATACGAGTGCGTGATTGATCGTCTTTAGCTTTTAAAGACATTTTTTACATTCAAAGATATCAATTTTAGCTATAATTTAAATGTATGTGTTGTGTCATTGGCTTTTTAACCGACTTCAACAAAGGAAGAGGTTATACAATTCGTCGGAATTTTTTTTTTTTTGTATGTTATAAAATTACTCGAAGACGCCTGGACCGATTTCAAAAATTCTTTTTTTGTTTGAAAGGGTTTCTTTTCCGATTGGTCCCATCCTCTCGTGGTCCGGGTTTGACTAAGGGAACCCTCAGAAATCGTTCGAAATAGAAATCGTGATCACATTAATCGTAATAATGACCCAAATTTTGAATGTTAGGCTTCTCTGGATTAATTCATTTCTATGGCCTTTTTTAGCCTACTTTCCCGTTAAAAATAAAAGAAAGACGAAAAAGTATTAAAAGTAGCTTAATGCATCTAAAAAATATCACCAAGTTCAAAAAAAAAAAAAAAAGTCAAAAAGAAACAAAAACGTAAAATAAATATCAGAAAATCAAAAATTGGAAAGTTGGGTATTGAGATGGGGAATTTGTGTGTCGGTCAGTCTGTCTGTCTGTCCCTCCTAATAACTTTTGAATGAACATTCCGATTTGAACAAACTTTTTTTTGTTGGAAAGATCTCGCCGAGTACAGCTCATTCCTACATTTGATTTTTTCGATTTGAACAATTTTTGGTTCAACTTTGAACCGTTCAAACAACCTGTCCCGCGATACTAACTTCTTCATGAACAGTCCGATTTGAATAAACTTTTTTTGTTCGAAAGATCTTATCAAGGATACTTCATTCCCGTATTTACATTTCCAACTTGAACAATTTTTCGATTAACATTGAACCGTTTAAACAAAGCTGTCACCCCTAATAACTTCTGAGTGAACAGTCCAATTTAAACAGACTTTTTTTTTGTTCGAAGGGTCTCAGCAAGGATACTTCATTACCGTATTTAAAATTTCCATTTTTTCGTTCAACATTGAGCCGTTCAAGTAACCTTTCCCCATCTAGTAAATTTTAAGTGAACCGTCCGAATTGAATAAACCTTTTTTCTGTCCGAAAGATCTCGGAGAGGCTCATTCCCATATTTCGCTGCTTGATTTGAACCATTTTTTGTTCAATGTTGAACAGTTCAGAAAAAAATTAACATTAGCGCCTACAGGGAAACTTAAGTTGAATGTTGATACTGAACTTTCAGTCGGATTTCCTTCAAACTAACTTTGTTAGAAAATGGTTTTGATAAATAACGTATGTAAAGTAAATCTTCTGTGAGAACTCTGATTCCGACTACGACTCCGCAAACATGGCGGAAATGCAGGTTCAGAAAAACTGACTGACTGTGCAGACGATTTCTTGCTTATTTATTTATTTGTTTTATTTTATTTTTTCTAATTTTTGTTTTTATTTATTTATTTATTTATTTTTTTTTTGGCAGACGATTTTTTTATAACAAAAATTTTTCATACACGAGGGCATTTTATTCTTTATTTATATTTAACAACTGGCAACGGATTAAAAATAAAATTCGAGACATTTTATTAACGAACGAGTTTTTTCCTTCTTTCTTTGATGAAATGTGTTTCGATGTTCTTTGTACTTTTAAATTTTTTTTAAAGAACGATTGAGGAATTTTTCTACGGTAGAACTGTAACAGTTACATTCTTTAAAAGGTGCGATAACTTTATCTAATATCTTTAAACGAGCACTTCTTGTATATATATTTATTTATTTATATTTCGGATCTCGAAAACTGCTCTAACGATTTTAAAAATTTTTTTTTATTTAGATATAGTTTTGGTTTTTGAGTTCATCTACGTCGGCGTTTTTTCAGTAAAAATGCCAGTTTTCACAAAAAAACATGTTATTTGTGCCTTCATTAACAGTTTGAGAAGCTTTCTCTTTCGCCATTTTCTTTATAATTACTCTTATTGTTACTGCTTCTTAGAAACCACGGTTTGATTATAACAATGGATTTCATATTTAATCACATCCACATCAGCGTAAATTTAAATTTTTATGGTATTTGGCAAACGAGTTTTGGCAAAACGTTAGAATTGTTATTGTTTTTGAAAGTTAAAAGAGATCAATCAAAATAAAGTTAGAATTGGGTGTGGGCCGCGGTAGTCCGATAGGTAAGTCGTCGGACTCGTAACCGGAGGGTCCCGGGCCGATCATATAGAAGGAGCCCAGCCGATCAAAGATCCACCGTCTTCATTAATGGTGGCTGGGGGACGTTAAAAATGTTCGTGGTCACAAAATCCTCCCAGTGAAACGATACCTCTGGGGAGTGCTGGGCCAAGGGTTTGCTCGGCCCCTTGGGCCTGGTTCAAAAATGAAGAGAGCGCTCTTCAGGGACCCATCCCGGTTAAACCACGAGTTGTGGTTTATACAGGGTGAGCCCTTTAGTGTGGTATAACTTTGATATACCCCCCCCCCCACACACACAAGAAAAAAAATTACGCGCCAAATCTGGCCCTCCCTCCTGACTTTTTAGGGTTGCTGTTTCTTATTTTGGTGTTGTCAATTTTGGTTTTTTCAGTTTTTAGGCTTTTGCTGTTGCCAAGTTTAGTAATTTCTTGTATTTTGTACCATTTTTTGAAGTTTTTTTAAAAAGTTTCGTGGCAACATTTTTTTTTTGTGGCAACAACAAATCCCTGGAGTATGAAGCGAAGTGAAAGTTAAAACCAACTGGAACCAAATGAGTACTGGAGAACAGGGACTCTGCATCCATTCTCATCAATCCCTCCCGCGCCAAATGAAATGAAATTGGGTGTGATTTTACGGTGGATTAAATAAGGTTGTGTTTTTTAAAACAAATTACGGCTGTTTCAAATGCGTAATTGCAACCAAAGGCTTAAAAATGCTTTTCAAGTTTATCTAAAAAAGTACTTCGCACTTTAGAAAAAAACACGAGTTTACAAACCTCTTTTTTTTTTTTTTACCGAGCGGGCTCGGTCCCCAGGTACTTTTTCATTTATTTACTTTTTACGTACATATTTCATCTGATGATAGGGGTAGATTTTGCTTTTAGAAATCAGCTTTACGTGCTAAAAAAGTATGTTTGACATAATTTTCAGTCTCAGATAATCAAGAGAATAATGATCAGATGCTAGAATGTCGATGTCGATGTACGGGAAAGTAGGCTCGTTTAGTTCTTGACAGAACTTCTTGTTATCTTCATATAATGCTGATAACATTGTTTTGAAATATCTACTTAGGGTTGGTTAGGGTAAATGGGCCCCTTTTTTAGAACAGTTCGTTTTTAAAGCCTGATACAAAAGTTTTAAAGCAAAACAGCTTAAATTTTTTGACTTATTTTATCTTGGACATTATTAATGAACACAAGTTCAGCATTATTTCTAAAAAAATGCTTTAAATATTTTTAACCATCTCATTCTTTACAAAATGGAGTGGGGGACCCACTTACCCCGTAGGAATGGGTAAGTGCCCCCCCCCCCCATTTATTCATATTTAAAGCGAGGGTATTTTGGAAACGGGTTTATGGGTCCTACCTAACAAAGTATGCAGTATTGTAGTAGGGAATATTTTTCTGTAACTGTATCCATTAATGAGATATCTACTTACATTTAAATGTGTATGACAGAAAATTATAAAGCGGAATACAAAACAATTGTGTCTGTGAAGTTCATTAAAAGCCGTTAGGCATCTTTTTTGCTTTTACATATAAATTAATGTTGATCAAACATAATAGAGTCGATTAAGATCAATTTTGGTAAAATAGCAAAAAAAAAATATAGGTGGAAAAAATGGAAACACTTAATGGCAGCGTCTATTTGAAGATTTCTTAGTAGGAAACGTTATCATTTCAGCCACAGTTATAATTCTAACATCACCTACGTCCAACCAATAAAAAGTGTAGCTACTTTTATTCTTTCTATCAAAAGTTTCAGTATTTTTTTCATTTGTATCATATTTTAAAATTCGACCTTCTTAATAATTTATGGTTTTCCTTGATGCAAGTTTCACAAATACATAGTTACAAGTTTGGCAGTTTTTGTAGCTAAACCATCAATTTCTTCTAGGTCTCCATACTTATCTTTCATTTCATCGTAGAAATTGCTTCCTCAAAATTGCTTTTCATTTTGAAATAATCATTATTATGAGGGGGCCCACTTACACCATAGTGAGGGGGCCCACTTACTCTAATAGCGAAAAACCAAGGTGTAAGAGGGACCCCTCCCCTTAAATAAAAATTCTTATTTCAATGTGTACTTTAGTTTAAACTCTACAAGAAAACTTGATGAACATAGAAAAAATAATAAAAACTAACATGAAAACAATTCTTTGAAAAATGTTGCTTGAACTCGCAAAAAAAAATTTTTTTGGAAATTTTTTTGCCATAAATTATATGATCTAAAAAAAAGTTCCATGAAACCCAAATATATGCAAAAGCAATCACTGTGATGCAATTTGACATGTTCAGTACAAAAAACTATAAAAACTATACGCGCAGTTCAGTTTTAAGGGGAGTGGCCCACTTACCCCAGTGGCCCACTTACCCGAACCAACCGTTTATTAACCACTTCTCTTACAAATTTTTTTTTTGGAAAAAATTGCAAAAAAAAAAAAAACCGTTTTTTTTTTTAAATTTAATTTTGAAATACAAGAAAATGAAGCAATACAAATAAAATATGTAGGTTTCAAGTGGAATCTTTAATTATTTATAGACGTAAAATCAATAAGCTTCACCCGAGTTTTCTCGGAATAATAATTATCTGCAACTCACACGAGCCCGAGATAACTCGGGATAATCCAGGCAAGCGGTTAAAAACTAGTATCTTTCTATGTTATGCTTCTTTCTCCTGAACGCCAATGAACTGAAAGTCGAACTAGGTACCGATAGATTGGCAATATTTCAGGCTTCATTAGTTTTAATTCATATAATTACACGATTTTAATTAACGAAGATATCAATTAATAATTAGCCAAATTTAAAGCGATTTGTCCTAAATTATTAAATATGAAATCCATTGTTACAAAATGTGGTTGTTGTGAAACAGTAATTTTCAATAATGAGAATTTTGGATGAAGGCTTAACTGAATCAAACATGAAATTCATTGGTATTGGCTCATTTATAAAATACATTTGCATTGAAAAGAATAAAATAAAAATATTTTTGAAAAAAAAAAAAAAAATGAACCGACTTCAGAACTTCACTCGGTAAGTGCTCTAAAAAGTAAAAAATAATTTTATTCTTTGAACACCATCGATGCTACATCTATATACATAAAAGACTACTTTTGTATGCGTGTGACCGGGGTAAACTTCAAAACTACTGGACCGATTTTAACAATTTTTTCACCGTAGATAGCTGCAATAACAGGGAGCAGGATAAGCTATAATTTATTTCTAAAAAGCTTAGTTTAAAAAAGTTATTATGGAAAATAGAAATTTCATTTCATTTCCCCATTAAATGATTAAATTTTCAGTCCATTGTTGCAAAAATTTGCTTGCCTGGTAACAACAATATTAATGGTGATCATAATGAAAATGTAAACCAAGGCTTCTCTGGAGTAAGTATGAAATTTATTGCTTTCTTAGGATTTTTATATTCATCTGTGCCAATAATCGCTAACGAGACGAAATAAAAAGATAATTGATTTTGGCAACAGTCAGAGAACAGAAAATATAGTCAAAAAATTTCTTAGTTAGGTACATAAGATGTTTTCACCAATGTAGTCACAAGGATATAAACTAATGATGGGACTTATTTTACGTGTAATGTTTAGAAATATAGAAATACTTGACTCCAGTGCGATTGATTTTACAGGGTGCGACAGAGAAACTTGCTGATTTTAATTGGATACTAATTAGCAAGGAGTGGTCAGAAAGGAGTGGGAAGAGTCATTTTAAAGAGAGGGTCCTGAAGTTTTGTTATCTCATAGTTTAGTTGTCGCCATGCGTTGGACAAAGGAGTAACGAGCGTTCGACGAAGAATCTTACTTTTCAAATAATCTTTCGGTGGTCGCCACTCAACGTGCCATCCGAACTCGGTTCAAAATTCAGCCCGTTGTTCCCATTCCTGGCTGGGAATCGACTGCTTTGTGGATGAAAACATTCAGGGAAAGTGAGAGTGTGGCAAACAGAGGCCCAAGAGGTCAACGGATTTCCAGAACCCTAGAAAACGTCAAAAATGTGAGGGAGTCGTTTTTGCGCTCTCCCAGGCGTTCGGCGCATGCTGCTGCTTTGGGGATTTTTGATTGGACACTGAGACGAATTCTTCACAACGAACTCCAGTTTCATCCCTACAAACTTGCTGTGGTTCACCAATTGAGTGATAACGTCTCCTTGAAAGGTGACGTACCGTGGCCGGCCCGCTCTTCCGATTTGACACTCTGTGACTATTTTTTATGGGGGTATCTCAAATCGATCGTTTACAACGACAAGCCCCGGACCCTGCAACGCCTGGAGAACAACATCCGGCTTGCTATCACCAACATTCCATCAGTCGATATGCTCGAAAGAGTGCAACAAATCTAGGGTACATGAGTGCATCATTAACAGGGGCCGTCATTCTTCCCGATGTAGTTTTTAAATCTAACTAATATAAAAATTCAGAATGGTTACCATATCTTATAAAAAGTAGTAAACTGATACATGATGTACTTTTCCCTTAGTTGACTTTTCAAGTCTGCAAGTTTCTTCGCCGCACCCTGTACCAAGCTTATAACATTTCCGATTTAGCTAAACATTATTTGTAGCTTGCATTTGTATTTAAGGTGTGTAATACAGTTTTTTAGTTTGTCCAGTCAGAAAAAATTGCCATTGTTTACAGAAGTAGCCATTGTGTGTATAGATATGCACTTTAATGTTGAACAATTCATGAACGAGTGTCACTAAAACACCATACCCGACCGAAACCTGGGCAGGGCCGGGTACCCGGCTAGTTTAAACATAAGTTTTGAAGTCGGCGCAAAAACTATAGGTAAAATGATGTTTAATTAAATTTTGCAAATATTTTTCAGAGAAACCATTGACAATTAAGAGCTGAATATTTACCATTACATGAATATGTGGTTGTCAATGTAGTGCATGTGAATGCGATTAAAGAACCTAATTTCATTGAAATTTATATTTATAGTTAAATTATCGTTTCGTATGATTCTATTGAGTGATTTTGCGCCGACTTCAAAACTTATGTTTAAATGTAGTATAGGTGGTGTTCAAAGAATAAAATATTTTTTTTTTACTATTTAGAGCACTTACCGAGTGAAGTTCTGAAGTCGGTTCAATTTTTTTTTCAAAAATATTTTTATTTTAGCTATTGCATATACTAATATCTTTTTTACCTAGTTTTCGGATTATCTGCGGCAAGCTTCACTAGATAGCGTTTTATACAGGTTGTTTCATTTGATCAAAATCCTTGGGATAAAAACGGTGGTCCTTGTCCATCGACATCTATCGAATTTTATGGTAACTAACATTATATACAAATCAGATAATAAAAGACAAAATTAAAAATTAATTTGTTGGCGATAATTTTACAATTTGGCATTCAATTCGATTTTATTATATTTTAACGTTATTTAATAGCTCGTTCGATTTGTTGGTTTATTCTGCATTTTAAAGGCTTGTTTTAATTAGTTAGCGAATTATTTTTCATTTTAATTGATTCTAATTATTAATTAACTATGAAACGACACTGGCACCGCAGAGTGATAGATGGCGAATCTAAAACAATTCGCTAAGAGAGCCAATACTGCCAACGGGTTGCCATAGAACTTTTTAAAATTCAGTCCACTGTTCGCCATGATACAGTTGGTCGTCACAATATTGTAGTTTTGTTTATTTTTTTCGTACTTATATTGCTCTTTAGTACCAAGCGATTATACACTGCGATGCAAAAGTTTAGACAAAATGCAAATATGTGAATAAAAACAAAACTATTCAACAAAATGCTTTCAAATTTTTACCGCAGGTACACAATATGGTCCTAAATACGTGTCTGGAGTTCTTATAACTATAACTGGAATCAAATTTTGGATAATACAAAACACATTTTTTTACATCGTTACAAAAGTTTAAACAATAGTCAGATTTTATGCAAATATCCCTTGAAATGTGATTGGTGGAGGAAATGCGGGATTGTATTATTCATTTCTAAAGTGCAGAGATTGCTGAATAAATAATCAAAATCTCAAAAGCTCTTTAGTTCTCATGTAAAGAAGATGAGAAAGTTTGGAAGCCGGAATTTGAAAATGAACCTACTTTATTAATTGTTTGACTTTTAAAACGGCTCTAATATGATAGTACATTGTTTTTTACTTTGTGGAGAGCAAATTCAGACATGCGTATCGATCAAAAAGTCCAAGAAAAATTATATTTCTTAAGGATGAAGGACATTGAAAAAACGGCTCAGGCTGACGATTCGCCCCTTAATCCTACAAAACTTCTTGGGTCAAAAACAGCACGTGACAGCATAAGTAGATGAACAACTGGATCGGAATGCATAAAAAAAAATCAAAGAATTGTGCCTGAGCCTTTTCGGACAGAATGTCTCAAATAATCCAGATTTTAATGTAAAAAGCAGCATATGTATCATCGTGACTAAAAAATGAATGATATTTTCTTTGATAAAAATTATTAAAATTGGGATGGCCTAGATGGATTATAATTCTTTTCGCGGGACTTGAGAAATATCCAATGAGACTTGAGAAATATCATATGCTGTGCTGCTTTTACCAATAAAATCTGGCTTAATTGGGACACTCTTGTCCAAAAAGGCTCAAGCACAATTCGTTGTTTTTTTATGCATTCCGATTCAGTTGTTCATCTACTTATGCTGTCACGTGCTGTTTTTGACCCAAGTTGAAGTTTTGTAGGATTAAGGGGCGAATCGTCAGTCTGAGCCGTTTTTTCAATTTCCTTCATCCTTAAGAAATATAATTTTTCTTGGACTTTTTGATCGATACACATGTCTGAATTTGCTCTCCACAAAGTAAAAAACAATGTACTACCATACTAGAGCCGATTTAAAAGACAAAAAATTAATAAAGTAGGTTCATTTTCAAATTTCGGCTTCCAAACTTTCTCATCTTCTTTACACGAGATCTAAAGAGCTTTTGAAATTTTTATTATTTATTCAGCAATCTCTGCACTTCATAAATGAATAATACAGTCCCGCATTTCCTTCACCAATCACATTTCAAGGGATATTTGCATAAAATCTGCCTATTGTCTAAACTTTTGCAACAATGTAAAATAATGTATTTTGTAATACCCAAAATTTGATTCCAGTTATAGTTATACGAACTCCAGACACGTTTTTGGGACCATATTGTACACCTGCAGTAGAAATTTGAAAGCATTTCTTTGAGTAGTTTTCTTTTTATTCACATATTTGCATTTTGTCTAAACTTTTGCATCGCAGTGTATATGCTTATTTCGTTGTTACTAAAAAAATAAGCATGTTTTGTTGTCAATCGTCTCTCCGTTGAACACCAATCGCTTCATTGCAGTACATTCATTCTGGGGCATCAAAACGAAATGTCTCGACGAATAGATTCGCCATTTATCGCTCTGATGCATCAATGCTGTCAAAATGAACATCTGAGCTTTTGTGTCGCAATTAAGATCGTGTGAGAAACAATAATGAAATAAAATAGTAAATAGAACAATATTATTTCATTGCTACATTTTTTATTTATCGGCTACGAATTTAAGCGTATATTTTATTAATGCAGAGATGTCAAAATTGAACGCCATTGCTATATGTTGCTAATTCGAAGAAAGTAAACAGATGAATGAATGTCGTATGACTGAATCATGAGTTGTGACTTTACCTGAAAAGGGAATTTATTT